>DWKA01000863.1:0-14285 GCA_018249155.1 Panoquina ocola ocola
ACGTCACACGTCACCCCGCCGTCTTTAATATAGTGTCATTAAAGCTCAAAATTATTTGTGTTCCCGCCCTTTACTCGGCAATAAGCTCGCATGCGATCTATAAGTATGTAGTAATTCCAGGCACGTGACACCTTACATTATTAAGGCAAATCTGTTTAGTTGAATAACGTAATATTGTAATTTAAACGTCAGCACAGGGCAGTGTTTCCCCGGGGGCAGATGTAGGTGAATGGGTGCTCACTACTCCGATGCTCGCGCGGGGACCTTTGCCCCGCCTCTTGCGATACCCATTAATATATTATTTTCGTGGGAACTGGGCCTCGGTGTACATTAGCGTAATGTTCGATTTCTTGATTTCAATCTAACGTACCAGTTCATTTGCAACGATCTTTTTTACTGATATTAATGTGACTTGATGTTCTATTGATGCGGATAGATTAAGTGAGCAGATGATTTGAAAAGTTACGAGAGGATGGGCCAGAAGCTACTAAAGTTAGTTTAACTATTTTTATGTATCCAACCACTGATCACACAGCGAAGTAAGAAAAAAAAATCTGTGAGATCATGAGTTAATATAATGAGTCTTATAAAATTTCTAATTAGATTAATTTATTAATTTAATAAAAAAGAACCTTATGCAGAATACACCTGCACCATTGCCACTTAACTATCTAGCCACTAAGCTACTTGAAACTCCTCATTTACTTAATCACACGAGACTGGACCACAAAACCAGGTTAATCCAGACTTAACCTGGGCTTAAGTCGTTGGCTGATTGGACGCGATTAACGTCTACATCTGTCGCGATACGGCCGCGTTATAGAGAACCGTAAATATGGTAAATACATCTTAACGTACGATGGTCAACTATAAGATGTAAACAATCGTATCTATTTTACGCTAAGCTGACCGCTGCGATCACCAGACGTTGCTAATAACGTTCTACCGACTTGCTTTCGGCTTATGAAAGATTTAGATACCAATAACTGTTTGAAACGAACTGTTACTACGAATTTTAATGGTATTATAACGTCAAATAATTTCCAATCTACTTTTACGATACTTTATATACCTACGGTAGAATGTATTTCCCAATTTATCTAAAGAAGTAAAACGTGAAATTAAGTGGGACTTGCAGTTGTCTGGAAAAAGTGAAGCACGTAATGTGTGGGGACTGCGGCCGTAACCCGACACGCGATGCAATCCGCTTTAACCGAGCGAACAAATAGGCCCAATTTGCTTTCGCCTTTCCCCGTACAACCCGGAACAAAAGTCGTGCGATGACCACGATGAAGTCATTTTAGAACCAGTTTTATCCGAATTGTATTAGCATGTATCAGTGATCCACACTGTATCTATAATTATAGCTATCAATTTGTTAGTTTTATTATGAGAGTTATATTTTAATATACTATTTCTTTGCAATTTTATAAATTAAATGAATAATTTAAGCATCAAGCCACAAACGTCTCATTATCGGCAAAATCACATCTGATACCGTCCAAAACAATCTAAACGCTAACGAGTGATCGTACTAGGCAAATGTACACTAAACCCCATAAAAACCTTAACATCGTCCAGCACGGAACAGTCCTCGCAACAAGCATGATATGGCGATCCTCTGCAACTCGATACCGTACAGTCTCTAACCGAGCGCACAAATCGGTTCGATTGTTACGTACGAGAGTTACCACCGCACACCAGCGCACCACACATGGAGCTGATTAATGACGCCAACATTCATCATGCGAGCATCATTCATACGGTGCTCGCGGGCCAGTGTAACGCAGTGTGTGTGCCGCGTTTACACTGATTTATTGGCCGACACGTTTAGTAGTACATAGGTAGGTACTAATAGACGATGACGTGTAGGAAAAGAGGAGTTATGTGCCTTTGCCGTTGGATAACTAACATTTGGATCGTGGTCCTTCTACTGAACTTTTATATTTCTGGCCTTAGCCTAATGATAGCCGTATTTGCAGATTACTGCATGAATATAAAAGAGTTGAGTTATAAACTCGTCTATGAAATATGCCATCACATTTATTGACTCTGAACATTGGTACGATCGAGGCAAGGCAATCAATAAAACGTCTTGAAATTTTAGCTATCAGATTTTAACGGTTTTCCTTTGTTGTTCTGCTTACACTCAACCGGCTACCGCCAAGCCAAGATCACCCTAGAGAACTATCTCCCTATTCCTATCACAAGATAGATTAGAAACTTCATAGAGAGAGTGTTTAATTGACAAGTTTATATTAAGGAAACTGTTGCGAGTCCTTAATTGTAATTTATCGCGGCCGAGATATACCATAAATCCTTCAAATCTGACTGCATCATGTAATTATGCATGAAATATTGCTTAGGATGCATTCTGATACGTTTCAAATACAATCTGTCAAATAACCATTTATGGAGTTATGGTAAATATTTGAAGTGTGCCTTATACGTTAAGCTCATTAATAATTCCGTAATAAACTTCTTGGTTTTATTGAACCGCAGTTAGTTCCACTTACATCTTATAAATATTTTACTTATTTTGAAACTATTTTGTGTTTGTAATATGTACGGTATGATACGTATTTCCACTGCGGGACAGATAGATAAACAAGAATAAAAAATATATGTTTTGGAATCTATAAAAATAAATCCACTAAGACAAACTTATAGTTTTAAGTTCTTTAAGATGTATCAAATACGTACAATCTCGTCACAGACACTGATCAAATTTTGATTCGAACACTTGTACAGTTGATCCCACAGTTGTTAATGTACCATGATTATACAACATTGTAAAAAACATATTTTGAGAGGCGAAAGTGACCGGGAGGGATCACACCGCAACAAATGATCGATGTCGACACAATAGGCGTGAAGTTGTCTATCTGTGCCAGCAGTGAAAGCTGTGATAGATAGGCCAGTGACACAGTTGGCCTTTCTCACCAGAGATCCAGGTTCAAATCCAAACTTTCGACATAAATTAATGAATCATATCCTGTACAATTTATTGGGTTTTACAAAATTACTCTTAAAGATGAAAGACTCTGTTATTTAACAATTATTTCTTTGTTCCAGTAATTAATATATGTAAAAAGATGTTCCTCGTTTTTTGGTTAACAGGACATCTGACATGTACATTTTATATCATCTGTGATATTTGGTGTTACGTAGGTTGTAACGATAACCACTTACCATCAGGCGGAGTCAGCTTGTTTGTCAGATATTTACATAAAAATGCGGCTGCAATTTTGGAGATCACGTTTTAATTCACTTCCATGTTTACCGATTCACTTTTTTACTTTATTAATAACTAATGACAGGCTAATTTTATAATTTTTTATCGGCTTTAAGAAAGCTTACATTTGAATTTTTACTTTGCTCAGAATTAATTCGCCTTATTCATCGATTTCGTGCTCCCCGCCCTGCTTGTAACAGCCGATTGCTATAATCAGCGAAATTGGTTTATAAGAAATACATCGCCAAAAATTAATATTCCAACCGTCGATTACATCGAACGACTCTGACCCACGGGTCATGGAATTGGTACCTGAGAGCGGCCCACGTGATAATATGATTGCTTGTTCACGGATGTTAAGTCCCTTAGGACCTTAATTTGTACTTAACGATGACGGGGGATTGCGACTCTCGGATGGCGTGGGCAATAATAAGGTCTGTCTTTATAACGAGCATCATCTTCATCTATCCATCACCGAGCTGACCTCATTAGAGGGCCCTAAAAACCTATTTCTCACATTATAGCAGTAACATAAATTTTATAGAAAAAAGTTAGCTTCACTCATTATAAGTATTTGTTCCTTAACAAATCGATGTCTCACCAATCTTCATTATATATACGTCTATCTATATATTTAAAATTTCCTCATTAATCATCGTTTGGTCAAGTTCATTGGTCAAATTTCTATGACAACAATTTTATTCAAGATTAACGCACATAAACAGACATCCATCTGCAGGCAATCACTGTTCACAGCAATTTAGCAGTGACACCTACCGCGAATAATATTGTTTCGAATAAACAAACCGATTTCCCACCAGTCAAGTGACATCTAGATAGGATAAACAAGTGGCTGAAATTTATGTACGAGCGAGAGCAATTAAAGGCAATATCTACGCGTAGTTGCGAATGTTGCAATGCGGGCGACGATCTTTAATTCGGCCATAACTCACTCAGCGTTGCGGGCAGCGCAGCACACAGCACGCAGCAGGAAACGTGACCACCCTCGGGAATTATCAGTGATCTGTTTCTCTTGCTGAACTGTGGCTTGCACATTGACTTGACTTGACTGCGTTTTGGATTTTTTTAGATATTATCTCCTTTTGTTATGGTGTAGATTTCGTGTTGTAGCTATATTCAAACTTAGATTATGCACTATAATGCTATCTGGAAAGTGATTATGAAATAGTTGTTTTACGCTACTTTATTCAGCTGATTACTTTCCATCTCTCGATCCGCGATCTGTTGATTGCAAGTTAAAATTATTACCAAGAGTCATATGCAAGAGGACATCGGGGACCGGTTTCCAGTTGTGATTTATAAGTGGTAATCGCTGCCGGCGGTGATTCGCTACGGTTTGCTAATTACCCATTTTCATTTTCAATTTGTAACCCGTTCGTACCCCGGGCGCTGGCGAGTAAACACGCGGTCTCCATAACTCAGCGAGAGGAATCTGGTTCTTGACACCTCCGGCTTAACGTTAGTCATATTAAAAATGATGTTGAGCATTTTCAATTTCCCTGCTTAACGTCATACGCCATGATACACAATAGAGGCATAACTATGTCTTGATCCTTAGTGATTGACTGAGGCAACTGAGATTGTGAGCATTTGGCAAATATTTGTCGAAAGCTATCACATTACAGAAGACACGTAAAGCAGTAGCTTCTGGTTTTACAATTTGTGATAGATTTTAGTCAGCACAACACTTTAGATACTTAGGTTTGCCGTTGTTAACCTCTCTTCCTATTCACACTGGAGCAGGGTGGTGAAGTGCAGAAAAGCGAAATCCATGTCCTGAAGTGGATCATTAATGTCGTGTAGTGCTATTAATGCTCGTAAGTTATTGGTCTCTTCTTCTTGATATTCTCAACGTCTTCCGCTATTCTGATTCGGATTGTTTAAGTAAAACAGAACTATAATCTTGGCAGCACTCACCTTTAAATCTCAATAAAATGTGGAAGAAAAGATCATTCACTAACACTTCACTAACTACAATATGCAACGGTAATGCAAAAGAAAGCCGCACAAGTAAAACGTGTGAAAGTGAATTACTTCTGATAATTATCGTCACTGATTAACATTTAATTAGTTGCAATTAATTAAATTGAATGTACAATTATCTGGCTATTCAAGGAACGAAGATCTACACTTATAAGGTAGGTAAGGAATTGTAGCGATGTCGTATTTCGAAACAGTGGGTTTCACTTTGAAGAATGCATTGGGATGAAGACAAAAAATGAATGAACAATAAAAGTAAAAATAAATACTTCGTTTAAAAAATTTAAAGCACCTTTATTCTGCAAAAAAAATTAATCCTAGTAAATGCGCTGTTCATCGTTAAAGAGATCCTGAATCCTAATAACAAATTATACTTTTTGCAAGATCGTTGGTCGTAGATCGTAAAGATGCATTGCTAAGTAAATTAATGTGTGAAATTTCAATTTCGCAGAAAAAGACACTGAAGTAGTTCTAATTTGCCTCCAAGATTTAACTAAGATAAGCCTAGATACTTACCTACTAATGAACTAATAAACATTGTAGTAAAATGTAAGCTATTACTAATATACTCGTACTGAATTCAAAATGAACAGTTGTCAATTGTTTTTGCTGCAGAGAAGATGCGACGCACGCAGCAGTAATACATGAACACGTTTTATAAACATTATGTTAACAGGTACAAAACACTTGTCCATGTAGGTCACTGGTAAACGATCGGAACGTCAGATTAGCTATTCACAGTAATCTACCATCAGCGATGGTATCCGCGTGTGTTGGCAGATGGACGGATAGCGGCAGGAATGCTTCCCAGTTCGTGTGTGATGTCGTAATCGACGATGTCACTGCACTGGCTTTTTGTTTGAGCCTCCACTTTAATAGGGATTATGTTGTGTTAATATGTGAACATACACACGCGTCGTGAATGCAAACACGCGTGTTTAAATGATGTGATAAACAGTTGTGGATGGAGCAATGTATTCATAAGCAATTGAATGCTGGACACCTCTAAAGGATTTGAGTTTGGTTTATTCGAATGGTGTGCAGCTGCAGTGACTGACAGCGACACCTGATAATTATGCGGCTTAGCAAATTGCCAGTTTAAAGGTTAGGTTCGGGTCAGCGTTAGGCTTTCAAAATACGATCTTAGAGGCCATTATTCACGTGTGACTTAGCTATGACATCAGTGATAACTCAACCACACGATTTTAGTTCTACTTGACTGATTGCTTGAATGATTTATGGTCGTTTAAAGTTTGCAATTACCACTTAAACGATTACTTGCTACACTTCTATGAAATAGAGATATTGTTGATTAAGTTTGTGGCAGATTGTTAGGGAAAAAATATAATTGAAACTAATAAACTTCCAGCTCATTCTGACCCTCGAATAGAATTACAATTTACTAGTCATTAGCACTTATTCATAAGTAAGACAGACATCTCCAATGTTACATACTACGAACTTTCACTACTCCTTAACAAAACTGACACAAATCTAAATAATTACTCCGGCGCGAACGGCGATAGGACAACAATCAATACATAGTCGATTACATCATCAATGTCGCCATTCGATGTGTCGAGACGAGCGTTTTAATCGATTCGACAAGCGCCGATTGATCGCGCCTCACTGCCTTCCCATAAAAGGCAGTGTTTCAGAGCGGACCAACTTAAGAATGCCTTTCAACTACACTTCATCACTCTTATTACTACCAGCTTACGGCTCAAAGTCGATGTTAAGTAGGTACAAGCACAAATGGTACAGTATTATATGGTGTGGCTAATCGCTGATGTAATTAAAGGAATTAGAAAATGAAATACGGTGATTGCATTAGTGACAAATTGTTTGATGTTGTTGTTAGGAACTGAATGGATCGAGTAAAGTGAGGCTAATGGGTTTGTCGTGTGGGATTGAGGATATGATGACTGATAACCAAAAACGGACTTGCTTGTTCTGTACCTTAACTGCGAGTAATTTGGAAATAATAATTTTTCTCATGCGAATCGTTCGTGGAATTCATTGATTTATCAAAGATCTACCTACTTGAAAAAAGTCACGAATATTATTTTCCTATCCTAATAATAGGATGGTTTTGTTAGGCTGGGCTAGGACGTGATGAAGAATATTTTAGGGGTGGTTTTCGGAATTCATCTCTGTGTCTAACGCATCTTTCTTTGGTACACGAATTACTACGCAAGTTCCAAAAAGTCATGCTTTTTGATACAAGTGCCTTTCCTGTGCCTTTGTCGATGATTGACAAAAAATACACACGACCAACGTACCTCCTCCATCTTTGAAGACTTTTAATAACACACTCGTCGAGATTTGCTGCTCGGGTTCACCAAAATAAGTTGCAAAATAGGTTGCACCAACAACGCTCAACTTTAAGTTGCTTAATCACTTACGGCTGTCGTACGCTGTCGAACTGTGAACACTGACAGAATGAAACAATGAGATAAAATCAATAGTTAATATTGCACTAGGAAATGTGAAATCGGTTCCATGTAACAAAGCGACACAACTCGAAAGAAACAACTCGTTGTGGTTATATTCGAGATGCTATCGGCTCGGCGCGGGCGCGCCTAAAATGCCGCTCGCTGACTTTATTACCCGCCTAGTTGAATAAATTAGCAGAACTGACGGTGTTTGAAAATGGAACTGTGTATACTTAAGATTTTTATTGTTTTTTTACGGCATCTGATTAATTTGCATTTGTACTACGTTTTCATTCTTTACATTTATTTGCATTTTATTAATTGGATTAATTCAATGACTTATAAGCAAATTTTGAAATAAATTCCATACACTGACACACTCACCAAAAATACCCCATTTATTAACCAGCCTCTATCCGTTGCTAGGTTCAAAATATGTCTTTATTTAAGCGCGATTTTATGCGCCTTTGTTTTGATACATAAATATTGCAGGATGTTGGATACAGCCAGTGCGGAGCTTGAATTAGATTAAGCCTAGGCCTATTTTGATTAGATTACGTCTTACTGTAACTATCACGAGTCAGTATATTAGATGACCCATACGAAGATAAAAATTGATCACTCATTTATTAAAAAATAATTTACATAGGTTATAAATAAACGTTTAAGCAGTCAAGTTCTTTAATAACTTCTGATTGTTTTTTTAGATTCACTCCGTTCTTGATAATAAACTATTTCCTTGGACTACGAACCTTCACTAAAACATCTTTACCACTCTACCAAGAACTTCGTAAGAATCGGGACACGACGTTATAAAATTAATCTACTTTGCAACATCATTATTAAATTGTATCACAATGGATTTCCGCAAAGCACCCCTGTTACCAAGTCATTAAACTCCACAGTTTAGGCTGAGGACACGCTATAATTGATTCATAAACCGCTTAACAGGGATAATTAAGTGTGCTGTTTATATTATTCGCGTAACAGGAATATAAAGTACGGCCCACGCGCCGGCCGCGGGTCCATGAATGAACTACTATATCATCGATACATTGTGGAGTAACTTAGCGCTGCTCTAGACCTAGGGCCTAGCGTGTGGGTGTACCAAACGAGTCCAGCTAATGGGAGCAGTTATTGTAGGCTTGCGAGGTAATTATCCTCAGCTTACACCGTGTTTTCGTTAGAATTACGCTGATTCATCAATTTGCATTCGAGTAGATCGATGAAATAGTCTCTTGGCTTCCCCAATAATTGAAAAGAAGGTGCGATTGTCTACCTTCACCTGAATTATCATCTGAGTCTCTAAATGTTTGTTGAAAGTAATGGCACAGAGAAACTATTACTAGCGTAAAGTAATGGTATAAACGAGAATACGTCGACAATTAAAGCCATTTACAAAATCTCACTACTCTTGAAGAACAATAAATAAAACCTCGTATATTATGTACCTAGTCATATTAATTAGCTTGATAATTTTAACTGCAGCTAAAAGTTACTAAAACCTATTAAACAGTTACAGCTTCTTAGTCGAATCGCAGGGAGTACCTAACTGTAAACTCCAAGCAATCCATGAATCAGTTTAGTAATAAAATGTTTGCGTGCTTCACCAGTCAGCTCATAAAGCTAACTAGATTTCACTAAACAATTCCGTTAAAGTTATAACAAAATAAACCATAAAGCTTCGTATCAGGAGCCACTGGTCAATAACATTTATTGGTGTACTAAATGGAAATAAATGGGTACGGACGGCCCACGCGGACGCAGCTCATGAATGAACCGGCGGAGCAGTAAATCAACTGAATAAGCTAAAGAAGACCTACTCACTCTAATATGCGATACGTAGCCAATTGTTGCAGTACTTAGGTACATATTCTACTTAGTCACTTACTAACTGACTAAACTTTGTTACTTTATATCAAATCTTTTGATTACTTATCTGAGTTTCCATATAATTTTCTTAGTACATTCAAAAGAGATGTCTATAAGCCTTAGCAAATTAAAATTTGTAGGCAAAGGTTGTATGTAGGTATGTCCATATTAGTAAAATAATCCTCAACTTACAGACGATAAAATAAAAACATATGGACAAGCAATACACAATGTTTACATGTAAAAGCTGAAGTAGACGCCTACAATATTTCAATCAAACAGAGATAGACAAATTTAAAGAAAGTCGAATGAATGTTTATCGAACAATGGATTCTGACAACAGTAGCAATGGGTTAAGAGGCATTAGTCTCGTCAAACAGCGGCCGGCGCGGGCGCGGGCGCGGGCGTCCGGGCGGCCGCTATTAATGGCTCGTCAAACATGGGATCCCAGACTACTGTAAACTTGTAAACGGTTATAATACAAGAGATGAACTGCCCACACCACGCTTTGTTCACTTGTTGGTCTAGTGAACGATTCTAAACACCAGTATATTATCTCTAGGAAATAGTTTACTCCGTAAGTTAGTATTATTCTTGTAAGTTTTGACAGAACTGCCAATAGGGACGCGGTGCTTCCTACGCGGTCTGTTGTGAAGGAAATCCCGTGGTCATTATTTGTTCTGGTTTTGATGTTGGACCCGTTTCAATTGAATGAATAAGAGCTTTCGAGATACTAAAAATGAGGTACACTTCTAAAGAACCTCTAAAGAATTTGAAGTGAATACTACTAGGTACTGATGAACTAAGCCTTCATAGAATTTAATGTTCTCTTCAGTTGCAACTAAAAATGCTTTATTTTCATGATCGCTGTTTAAAAACAAAGTAGAAATATTATGGTGTGTAGGCAAAAATAAATGCGTCCAGTTACCAAAAATATCTTCGACTGTCGACACCTGGATACTTCCGAACTGCGACAAGGGAGGTGACAGCGTTGGCGCCATTAAGCCATCGTTAAGAATTTAACACTAGATCGTATCAACTTACACTGACAGACCATTCGCACCGTGTTGGTCATAAGTCCAAATTATCTAAATAACTTGACTGTTGTGCAAAAGATACTTAAAGTCTCTTTAGTCACATAACTGCAGACTTCTTGAAGTATCACTAAAGATTTGGGCTTCTAATCGCTATTAATCATTACCACACTTACAAATTTACGGGTGTGGTCAACAATACGTACCTAATCTTATGCTGATGAAATGTCCAAATACCATCTCCTAATGACATTGATATTCGGGAAACATTGTAACATTTTCATCTGTATCTACAGAAATAAGATAACAAGTGGACATATCGAGCTTCGGTACAGGCATTCTTGCTCGATTTTATCACGTCTCGATTGTTATTATTTGTTTTTAGTCATAACAAAGTTGCAGCGATACCTTCGTATCGAATCAATGAAGTCATTTACAAGTAAATGGGGCTGATAGGAGCTATTTCGGAAGTGAGATAGTGTAATAGCTTCGATTTGTCTCTTTTATGGAGGTCGTAAACGTGGCGTGTATATTACTTTATTTTGTTTAAAGCCTAATTATAGTTTGCTGGATGATATCAGTTCGTTACAAAGTAACATTTTCTCTGCAAACTTTACAGAGTAGGGAAAGGAGGGGAAAGGAAGGTCGAGGGAAAGAGGAGTTTCAACCATTTCGTATCCGTTAATAATCTGATATTTTGTCTGGTATGGTCTTCTGGAATCTAAGTACTCCTGATACGTAATTCAAACTGCGGTAGTACGCTAAGGGTAGAGGAGGTTGGCTTTGACAATCAATGCAATAACCAGTAGTTATTGCGTACTACCAGCCCACGTCCAAGATCAAAGAGAGGCAATAAAAAGTGCTGTCAAATGCAATGATACCAATGTTAATAACGGAGCATTTCAATATCATTACGCGCTGGAAACGGTCGTTGATGAGTTGTGAATGAGCTGGCTGTCGTTCCTCATCAGCGGCACCGCATTGTGCGCCCGCCAGAGGGCGCCGTGGGCGGACCGCCGCACCGCCACACCGCCCACGCTAGCGCTTGACCTGCTCTCAGACGCGACCGCTTGTCTCTCTAGTAATCCATACACAAATATTATTATCCATAATCCATATTTACACACTAATATGATAAATCGGAGTTTGTTTGTGTTGCTCTCACTAAGCAATGGATTGTTGTTTTGACATTAATATTGTTGCGGGGAGATAGTTTGGAACTTCGGAGGCTAGAGTGACACAGGCTACTTTTTCCCGTGAAAAAACATGTAATATGGTAGCGGTTCTTTTATCTTCCTTTCTCCTTTTCTAAGATTCCTCGTGTGGAAAGAATGGAGTTGAGGAATTCATTTTTGAAAAGAAATTTGTCAAACAAATTATGAACGAAGGTAACTAACTTTTTTACGTCCTGTAGGCACCTCATTTAATTCGCAAATTAAAACGCATCCTACTGTCCCTAAAGACCGAAGTACCTACCTATTAATCCGTAGGTAAGTACTTGCAACTTAGTAGGACTTACCAGAAATACCCGTCACCCTGTATTAAATGTTTAGACAATCGAGTATTTATTTACAATATTCAGCGAGTACCGGCCGTGATGAAGTGGTGCGTGAGTCGTGAGTGGCCACTCCACGCCACGCGCCCACGGCTGCGCTCGCCAAGTCGCCAGTCCCGCGCCTGTGATGATGTCATGATGCTTACTAATTTCATGCTGTAATACTGTCTTGGGTTACCGTACCTTCTGCGCATCCTTCGAACAAAATAGACCAGATGTAGAGAATCGATGTTAATCCAAGTGCTGTTTGTAGTTACGAAAAGTAATTTAGGTATGCTAAGGTGAATTAACTTAAAAACCAAGTAAATAATAATGAATATTATTGAATACTGGTTACCTATATTAATACCAAAATATAGGTTGTACTATCTACCGCCACAGCCGGCTCAAATTCAAGTTCTAATCGCACTCAACAGCCCCGTTGTAAAATCCGAAAGGTAAATCAGTGTAACTGGTAATGTAGACGTGTTCAAAATTAAGCAACATCTAGCGCAGCCAGTCCGGACGTGTTCATTAATTATTTTATTTGGATAAGTAATTAAAATTTTTAGTTCGCGTTATGATCTTAATTGTTAGTTGGCGTCGAGGTATGCCCACGCAGACGAGCCGACGCGCGGCCTCCCACAGAAAAAATGAAAGATTCTACATTAGATGACAGGGGCCATTATGAAACGAATAACGTTACTGACACTGCGGCTATCGCTAGTCAAATCAATTTAGTTGAAACAATCGTTAATTTTATACTCGCGTGTCATGAACATTATCAATATTGTTATTGAGTCATTAATATTAGTAGGTACTTATAGGATCCCTTTCCCTGTAATCCACCTGACTGACTACAACGAGACTTGCAGCCTCTTGCTTAGTTCAGCCGTCAAATGGTTCGTGATCTTGTTGCTGGGAGATAGCTAGCACGAAACTTAATCCAACCTTTTTTTAAACGACTTAAAAGACCTATTTATTTTTTTACAAGGATCGCAATTGAATCTAGATTCAATTGAATCGCCAGCAAAAACTAAACTTGTTGAGAAACTGACCGATGTCTCATAAATATATATTGATACCGATTCAACATTATTTTCTCGTACAAGATGTTTCTCACTAGAGAAACTTATTTTTTGTGATACAAGTACGGCCACGGCTGTCCGAAGGTGTGGTTTTTAGAATGGTCTCATAACATAAATGCTCATATACTAAACTCCTCTGATTTTATGTTACAGGCGCGCTATCTCTGTGAACACGGCAGTAGAATTACATTCCAAACAGTCAAGTTCAGAAAATACATACTTAATATGTAAAATCCTTTCCAAAAGTATTTGATACGTGTTTTGCGGCTGCAACAACAGACAAAAGTACTTTCATAGTTGACTGCATCGGACTTGTTATTCTGAAGTCATCGCTCCATCAGACCAGAGAGATTAAATTGTAATTTCCATTTGAAAACTCGTCTATGTTACACGAGTTATGTTGTGTATCGATTCAGTATTCCCTGCAAGTTTAGCGCATCCATTCTTTGAGCAGTCTTAATTTCCTGATTTCGTTGCCATTGCTCTTGTAACCGCTCGCCGTAACTTCTATTAAAGTTTAATAATAATAGGAATCTATAGATTTACTCGCGTGCCGCAGATACGATCGCGAGAGGCGCGGGCGGCTGGCTCGCTATTGACGTTGCCATGACGACCGGCGGCCCCATTGTTTCCCATCGCGCGCCACTATCAGCCGTTACACGATGCAATATTGTGATAGCTCGACAGCCTTCCATTTTTTCTCCGGTTCCAAATTAAATGTTACCTCATAACTGAACTGTATCGGACTTTACATCAATTACTCGTTATTTGATAACATAATAAATAGTTCTTTTTGTTACCATTGCTATCTGCACGAACTATAAATATTACTGTAACGGTGCCGCGCGGCCGTGTTTGAACGTCGAATATCTTCTATCGTGTCATCATGATAAGTTTTTCCAATCGTAATATTACCTACTTAATAACTGTAGCTATTAACCAACGGCGTTGGATTTCCTCGAGTGTTGACGTAATGTAATTTGAACCCTTGTTGATCTAGTCGCCTCTAAGGCTGCCTGTCCATTGGTGCGGAGCGAGGCTGCGGAGCGGAGAAACGGAGTCATGCGGGGCGGAGTTGCGGACTGT
>DWKA01000864.1:0-14283 GCA_018249155.1 Panoquina ocola ocola
AAAAATACATACAACCCCAAATTTTCACCCGTTTAATAGTATGTTTCCCGACGCGAAGCGAGGGCGGGCAGCTAGTATCATATAATTGGTGCTCGGAGGTCTGGGTAATTTTTATTGGCAAGGTAAGTAGTTGGAGCTTGGTCTGACCTCATTATTTTAGCTATGGAAATAATGCTCGCTTAGTAATTTTGTCTCACGATCCAATCTCAGAGCTGGTTCTTCGATCAACTTGTTCCTAATGGTACCTGAGTATCATTGTGTCATGATTTCTCCAATACAGTACTCAATTGTTACAGTTAAATGTGATCTTTATCTAGGAAATTACAATTTTACTGCTAATCTTAACTTACACATACATATCTGTTGTGATTGTCTCAAGTGTAGTCCACTAATTACCATTTAAAGTTGGAACTCGCGTGGGCAAAATGCATCCCTAATATTAAGTATATTAGATTAAGCTGAAATAATTATTTATTTCGACTTGACACTATTAAACTATTTTAATTATAGGTACCTTCATTTATTTTATAATTTTATATTTATTATACTTTCATCATCCAACAGTCACTTCTCATAGAGATAAACTACATCATTATGTATATGTGATGAACTGTTGCGAAAATCCATCTCTACAACTAATTAGTAGGTATATTATTTTCTTAGTTACCTACTAGTAGAATGTGACTGTCATAATTTTATTTATCAAATTAATAGGTATCTCTACTCGTAATAGCTAAGCGACTAAACGGAAATCGGACTAAACGCCTAGTAAGAAGGATTACAGTAAAATCCCGACAAATACTTGATGTGAAACCTAGGAAGTCCTGCGGCGTTTCTTCCAGTCGTGAGGCAGTGAGGTTGCATGATGTAAAATTGCATACATTATGGTAAATAGGTCCTTAGAATAGTTGGAACCTGCGCTTTATTGTACAGGAAATACGTTCCCCCCGGGCAACGCAATCATCAAACCTTTCTCGGAATACTCTTTTGAACTGTATTTTTATTTTCTTTTCTCGGATTTGTAACTGTACGTCTTTACCGAAATTTAAACAAGAAATACTTAGTACTTAGTAACAGTTTAATAAACTAAACAGCACTGAGAAACGGATATTGAATAGTAAAATAGTATCATCATCATAGTTATAATCCGTATCTGTCCCACAGCTGAGCTCGGGTCTCCTCTCGCAATGTGAGGGGTGCAGGCCAGTAAAATAGTAATATACCAGCTTTAGTATTTTTAGAAACATCTTAAGACACAGGAAAATAAAAGGTTATTAATGTACCTAGTTACTTACTTTCTATGAGACTATGACTCAAGAGCAATATTGTATCTTGCTACTTACGTATATTTCCCAAAAACAAACAACTTATCATTGAATAAATACAATATCGACTCATTAAAAATTTCGTAAGTGAATTTGTTACTGATACCGTAATATAAATAAATGTCTTAAAAGTTTTATTACTACAGCGTAATTAGTCTGTGGTACAGTCGACCGGTAAGGTTTCCCCGAGGCTTTCTATGTCGGCCAATAAAGTCACAATCAAAACTAAATTGTTTTATTATTCCGCACTGCTAATGAAACAGCTGTGTAAAGTAACTTGAGAGAAGGGGCAAATATTTACCACTAATAGCAATTTATGCCCCGAGATTTCCGTATTACGCCTAGTGATAAGAATTAAAGAATGTGCGTTCGTATTGGGCTCTGATGTGGTTTATAGCGGTAGAGTCAGCCTCATATATGATTTTTTAGAAAATATTACTTGGTTTCGCTAAATAATATGTTTTTTTGCCAAAAAAGAGTATCGTTGAAAAGGGAAGGTATTATAAATTAGCCACGTAGTGCAGTGCATTGGCCTTTATTTTTTTTGGAGAATAGACATATTTTTTAATATAAGACCTCAAACAAATAAACTCTCATAGCATCTCATAGCCTCATACGTTCATACCCATGTCGATAGCAATCTTATACATCTGTCACATTAACATTCTGTGGCATCAACAACGTTTCATTCTGTGACATCAGCAAATTTTTCAAAAATTTTCAATCCATTTTTATGTGTTTCTCCTTTCTGTACATTTAAACCTACGCTGATCACTTAACAAAACAGTATAAAAAGAAGTTTTTGGGATAATTACTCGTAAAACAAAGGTCTCTCCGTTGCTATGTAGCGATCACAAAACAAAACACAATGAGCGAAATAAAATTCGAATCCAAGCAAAGTACGAGAATAAACATAACAGTTAAACAAATTCGGAAACCAGTTCGTATTCGTAAAGCGACAATAAAACAAAAGCAATGCTGCGAGTGAATTTGCATAACAACGCTATTACGCAAAACGCAAGTAACTGAATAACCCAATAATACATTTGAAAGGCTCACAATCGGCGAGGTAGTTGCATCAGGTCTGTAATTACGGACGACTTGGGTGGTCGGTACCGTCGGTACCGTCGGTGGCAGCCGTCAACGCGGGCTCACGCCGCCCTTCGCGACTGCACCCCAGCCCTCCAGTATTCGATACGCACCATGACTGCTTTTTACTTGAGATTTATTTCAACTGCACTCGGTTTTTGTGTACTAGCTGTCGATGAATAAATAAAGCTGTTTTTAATTCGTTTTTAACGGTTATTATTTTTCACATTTAATGAGTTATTTTCGACTGTTAAATTGAAGGAGATGGTTGTGTTAAAGTTAAAAGTATTTTAAAAAAAGTTATCTAAAGATTGACAATTTTATTCAATGTCTGTCTAAGTATATTGAAATAGAGATTTATGTGGAAAAGATTTGTTACAATATAAAATATTTGATTTCTCTTTTACTGTATGTATCTAATAATAGATAATTATAGCTACACGATGACCCAACCCGAGCCGTCTACCATTTTAGGAATCAAAATCAATTTGATGCTGTGTCGTCTCCATTCTTCATTGTGACATAAGATGTTCGACATAATAAATGCACATGATATCATATTCATGTTTCCTTTTAGTGTTATTGTTTATGCTTATGGCCAATGTAATAAAAATAAATGATCTAACTTATCTAGAAAACAATGTACATCTCAATATAATGGAATGAGAATAAGGCCACCCACATAGTGAAGCATTCTGAGGCTTAGTTATGGTTGACTTTTGCAAACAATGCAACCCGGGGTATGGATGACTCAATTAGCAGGATCTTGGAGATAATAGGACACACAATAGACTGTAAATCGCTCTAGATGAAAACCACAAAGAACCTACGATTTAAAGCTGAAGATTTATGTGTTTCGTGTCACCGTCAACTCAGACGTGAAGATAAAAACACGAAACTTTTTAAGGTTCTGTGTGAAAGATGAAAAGTACTCAAGTGACGATAAGTGACGGGCGTATATCGTAACTAAATGCTTTCTAATTGATTAGGGTACATTATGAAAATATACATAGAAATGGTACAAATAAGGGATGTAAAAAAAGAATTCCTGGATTTGCATTTTTAAATTTAATATTCAGAATCGTTTGATCATTGAAAAATTACTTACCATTTTAACCAATGTTAAAAAGTAGATGTTCCCTCGAATTTTGATATTGATGGTACTGATGTGGAAGTAAACTAGGTAGGTACCTACTTACCTAAGTACTATAAGATATACAAATTATAACATTATATATCAATATAGACAAGGTTTTCTCTTGATTTTAAAGATACATTTAAGTACAGTACGGAAGTTACGGAACCCCGGGCCACTCGTATTCGACTTTACAAAATGCGTCCTTCAAACAGTGACGTGACAAAATCGAAAGTAAACAACATAGGATAATCAATCATTAACGCGTAATCGTCATCGTCGGCCAACTGAAAAAGTTGTTGAATGAAAGGGCAGGATGTTTTCGGTTCCCAGATAGCTTTTTTATATTCCTTGCCCGACGGCGACTTTCGGTATCTGGACGAATAACGTCGACCGCGTCATTGATAATTCACTCTTCAACGTACATGAAATTTTAAATCCGTTTCCATTAGTCATTTCTTCTTGAGTTGACGTAATCTACATAGTAAAACATATTGCACTCGTCAATCAATTTTAACTTCACACGTCGTGGATGTCGTTAATCGTTATCAAACCAAGGGTTCTGGGTCATTCTAGTTGCTTCATTGAATGACTGTCATGCAAGACGCTTCGCTGATTAAATGGCGCTGTTTGGTAAAGAGGCTAGGCTATTAATTAAACAACTTAAAGCTAGCCGTCTGAAACATAATTAATAATAATTATGCATAACATGTAACACGAATGTCTCAATTTAAATAGTGAGATTTTACGTCATCTTTAACAACGGAGGCATGGGTTCTAGTGCTTAGTAACTAGTAGAATAAGAACATCAATAAAATGGAATAGAGAGTGACAATAGAGAAAAGAGACGAGTGACAATAGAGAAGAGACGAGTGACAATACAGAAAAGAGAGTAGAAAAAGTGACGCAGAGTACAGAGGAACTAGTAACTAATAAGTAGAACAAAGTCCTAGTGAAGTGGTGCAATGGACACCAGCTCTCGACGACAGATGTCGGTCACGGACTGACCCGCTTCCTGGCTCCGCGACCGATGCGATCACAGCGCGATTATTTACTTTAATCCGTCCCGGCCGGTGTCGCCGCCTCCTCGTGGGAATACCAATGTAACGAATTACTATCCAAATATTTTTTCAAGTCATTTTTTACTGCACTTTCCTAGCAAACGGTCTGTTAATAAATCTTGTTGTGCGCGACGAGACCTTGTATTTTTTATCATCAACTACATTATAATCTATTTGTATACCTATCAGAAACGGAATAACTCAAATTATCTACCTGACTACTATTATTAAGTTATTGCTTTATTGTAGAAGCAACGTATACATAGATGAATTCTGCAAAATTGCTTATTATAAACAGTTTCATATCACAATATCAAACTTAATCCAACCGCGTTTTGATTTAGCTCTACTCTACTATGTTCCAATACGATCGGTCCTGAGTCCTTGTCCAAAAATAGATTACTTAATATTTTAACACACGCATCTACTTAAACCTACTTAATCTATTAATAAAATCAAAATGAGAACTATGATTATTTAAACGATGTTTAACGCTTTACACGCTACGGTTATGTGTGAACACAGTTTCTTCGAGGCTCCTCGCATCAATACTACGAATGTGGAGAAAAAATGTTAGCACAAGAAGACGGAGGCTGTTTGCGCAGACATTTATCGGGCCCTCGTTATGTCGAGTGGCAGCGGGCAGACAACAGCAACTCGGTGGCACAACAACCTTAATTCCCTGTCAGTGGCATTGCTCGGCGCGGACATTTTGCACCGTTGCGTTTGACTCTTGTGACCATGCTGCGTGGTATTTAAAAAATATTGTCACAAAATCTGACATTAAAAAACTTTATACTTTTTTATGGTAATAATGTACATACTTTTCTTTTATGAAAGTCATACGTTTTTCAATCTATTGAAAAAATATAATTTTACCAGATAGGTACGATACCTATTTAGATAGTTTTCCGTGCCAAAAAATAACCTGTGCTAAATTATATTTGTTAAAAATCTATTCTTTAAAAGCTACTCTCTTATCTTTCAATCTTAAATTGATTAAAGAAAACTAATTAAAGTCCAACGTCTTTATATCTACCAACACACTTTTTGCCAATTATGATCATTATTATAAAAACAAAAGGCATATTTTTGGCGGGAATTTATGACACTTGAAACTATACTGTTTGTAGTGAATTTCAATGGGCATCGTGTATTAAGAACAATAAAAAATACAGGTACATTTTAACTGATAATTTCCTTGGGTCCCCTTAAAATTCGAAGAAATAATCTAATCCGTGTAACGCAATATGGTGTCCGTAGCGCAGTGCATTGTATGACTAAGCTGTGTACTCAGGACGCGCGGTAGCTGTTTGCGCTACCTGTCCTACGCCATACCTGCCTCGCCCGCGCCCCTATAAACAGCGCAAACAATTCTTATCATTCCATAAAAATACACCAAATCCTCAGGTAACATACGAGGATTCCAAATACAAACACAACGACCAAAAAAACTACGCTGGAGTATTTGAATTCGTCTGACTTGCTTTAATTAATTCCTTCGAGGCTTTACTTTTACCACAACTTTATATTGGATAAGAAAGCCGAATCATAAATCTTACCTCAGAGACAAGTTTAAGGCGAAAAAGTAACACATGTCTGAACCGTGTTTTAGAGGGACTAATTTCCTTTGGGATTTTATAGGTTTTTTCTTTATTTCGTCAAGAAGGAAACAACAGCGAATACCACCCACGATGGTTGCACCACAGCGCTTTATGTAGGGGTAGACGATATCAAAAGCATTACTATGAATGGGTCTCCAAGAGGAAATAAAACAGGCCAGACATTACTTGCTTCAAAGGCTATTGAACAAGGCATTTGGTACGAACTAAACGACGTTTAAACACGGGCTCTACCTAGAACTACGTCAGACTGGACCTAAGGGATTCGTTTGTGTAAATGTGCTCTTTAAATATTTGTCGTTTTCTCAGCCTGTGCTGAAAGTCAGGGTAATAATAATTTGTTAGCTAAAAGTATATGGGCATATCTTTCCTAATATGTATATACAAGCAAAGCGATTGTAGTATTGTACATATTTCTTGGCGCTAAGTGCAGTATTATTTGTAAAATTATATTGATGTATTGATATCTCAGAGGTAGTATAACGATGCTTATGTAAGTATTCGTATGTACTGCACAAGTCAACGAAGTCTGATGTGCATAACATCGCACATATAACATATTACCATTTTAAGGGGTTATTGTTGTTGTACTCTATATCAGCTACCTAGTCTCATCAAAATCGTTTCAGCCGTTCCACAGATTATCCGGAACAAATAAACAGACAGAAAGTCAAAAAATATCATTTTGGTATTATGTAACGTATATAAGGACACATGCATTTAGCACACAGCGGTTATTTACGAACAGACCCTACAATTTTATTTCTTTGTATAAATAAAACATTCAATTTCAATGGTGGACTAATTGCATTTAACGGTTGTCTTGTCCGAGAGTACGGCAACATTATTCAAAGTGTCGCATAAAGGCAATTCCAGTACTCAAACACGCATACATTTGCATTACGGATGAATAAACCGCAGTAAATAATAGTTATTCAAGTAAGGACAATTACTGACAATTTGTTTCATGACACAAACATTATTCGCGCGGTTAAATGTAAAATCGGACGGTTTATAACCTCAATCCACCGATTGCAATCGATTGTTTTATTTGTATAATTTAACGCGGTAATATGAAACTTGTCTTTTTGTTATTGAGGTTGCATTCATTGCAAAATCACGCCTAAAATATATGGTGTTAAACCTATTTGCAGAAAAACACTTTCGCCTATGGACTAAGGAAACTTACCTACTGATAATGAAAAAATAAATAAGGAACATTATATTCATCAATGCCTTTAAATATTGTATGTATATTCTAAGTTTCGATAAATGCGATTAATAAGCCGTGGGTTGCTCCGGTGCGTAAAAGAAATAAAAAACTTGAGCTATAACCGTTTACGGTCTCCATAAAATTCCGCGACATTACTCAAGTATATTACCAAATATCTGATATTTCATACAGGCGGTCCTCTTGGCCTGCCAGCGGTTTGGCCATATAACATGCGACCACGACAACCAATTCTCTTCGACCAGCCATCGTGAAATATGAGGGTCGCGCCACTCGAACTGCGAAAAACAAAAACTTCGCTCTTTATTATGAGACAAGCCTCCACGAACGGCCAACTCAAATAACGCATAAATGGATACCTCATTATGCTACAAGTATCTTAATTTATTGTTAGCTAATTCAAGCTCTTAATCTCGACCGCTTTAGACCGACGAATCGAAATTTAAGCCCTGAGTAATTTATGGGGACGTAATTTTTTATTGCTCATTGTATTAAATGACTCGATAATCGGATTCCATAATGACCGAAAATATGATTCATAAAACGCATAAAAACGCCGATCCTTGTCGTAATGCGGCGAACCGTACTCTGTTCCGAGGGTATACGATATACCTAAATATTAAACGGATAGATAGGCGTTTTATATGTGTTTAGGAGTGGCAGGGCATCGTCTTGGGTGGTCTGCCGTGGGCCGTTCGCTGGCAGACAGAATAAGGCCGAGATTTGTATGATATCGCGCTCGCTCCACTGAAATTGAAATAGATCGCGACTATTTATCTCGCGTCGCATCGGTCGGATCCAGTGCGTCGGTGCGCTAGATACGTCGGTTCTCTACATTTTAACGTCACGTCTTGTGCGTATTATGAATAAATTACAATGAGGCTTGACACAACACTAATTAGTTAGGTAACTATCTAATGCTACAACGCTTCCGTACTCGTTTATCATAACAGGTAATTAAGGAAAGTAAAAAATATAAATTTCTGGCTCATATTTTATGCTATCCTTAGTTAACCCAACTTGTAATAATAATTTAAAGTACATACCAAAAAAGCTTTAGAATGTTTTCTGCGTAAGAAATACTCGTAATATGTAAAATGATAATCTTAATTGTGTCATATTAAAACAAAGAGAATTTTGATAAAAGCTCTATTTTCAACATACCTAAATACATTCCTTGTTGTATGTCGCTAGTAAAGTAACATTTGAAATCCGTTGCGGGTCTCATGTTCCACTAATTGCCGGTGTCGTTGCCATTTTCCTATAAGTCAGTGTCGAAGTGGGACAATAACGTCGTCATTCCTCAGCCCCGAGATGTAATCTAGCGAGACGATCGGACCAAAACTGGCGTTAATATTACACAACCTACGCAACCAGCTCTATGCAGTTACGGATTACAGTACTAGCTATACATGCGTATCTACTGTTATGTTGGATGACGAAATGTAAGTAACAACTATGGAGAGAATTTATACGTAACTGACATAAAGTAGGTTCTGTTTAGTAATGCCAATGATAAGTTATTTTGCTTCAAATAAATTCTACCAGGGTTTTAAGCTTGAGTCGACGCTGCAGAGAGAAACTGCTTGCATCAATCCTGGTGTTGTTACAAGATTTTTGGAGTAGGTAATAAATAAGTGATCGATTATCATCACCGCCCACAACGACATTTTAACTTTTAACTATTGGACTTTTATACGTTGTTCTTAAATTAACTAGGGTAGTCACCCTAGCTGCTAGTCGCCGCAGTCTTAATTAGCAACTGGGTAGTGTAAAACAGAAGTGCAAACATTACTTCTCCTATCGGTGAACAGAAGCTTATATTTCAGATAATTTTAATATATATTATCAATAAGTGCACTTTATAACATTTGCAGCTCGTACAAAATACATTCCACGATAACCAAAGGATGTCCTTTTAGTTTTGTACGCCGTTAATGGAGGATCCGAGATTATTAGCGTCCATTCGTAAACTATGCACGTTATGTCGTCCGATATGGCACATTGTCATTGCAGTTACGCCCACACGCGATACTTACACGGTTTTAATGCTAATCGTCGACTAAACATACTCGTACCGCCAACGTCGAGGGCGAATACACTTACATTTCGCTTGGAATCAAACGGTAGGCCGTTAAATTAAAACATTATGGTCAAATGAGATGCGGTCTATTGATATGGTTAAATGTAGAGACGTGCCTATTTATAGTCATTTGCAAGTAACTTTGGAAACCGCAGAAAGAGACAGTTAGATGTGAAGAAGTCGTTTTTAAATTTTATGTAGGTACTTACCTATGTGTTTTTAGAAAAAACGGCTTCTGCGCCTTTATCTGTCTCTTTCCATGTCTTTCCAAGTTACTTGTTAATGACTATACTTATTTAGTGCTCTATTTCCTTGCTACATACCTACTATGTTACTAGAACCACGTAATAAATAAAAGCATGAACGAATTTGCCAGTCCGACTATGTTTGAAATCAAGAGTCGATAAACTTAATTTTACTAACTATTACATAGCTAGTCCCTATTACATAGAGATACGTCGCAGCATTTCAAGCCCTTCAAGTAATTAGTGATGCATTTGTTGTACGTTGTCCTACTTTTTAATCCGTTAAATCCTCTTCCAAATACAACCTTGCGATTGATGAAGTGGTAATGTTGGTAATCCAAGTATACGAAATTATTCCTTTTGGCAAAAAGAGCTTCGGTCTTCCCAACAGACTTAGCTCTATTACGTCAAAAAGAAAGTTCCTTCCCAGTGCGAATATAAAGATCTAACTTCCGCAAAAAAAAGTTGCAGTAGGTACCTACAGATTTTTAGTTACTGATGTCTATGTGCGATGGTGACCATCCGAACTTCAAGTCACTGGTCTACTCTTTCACTAGCAATTTACGTAAAGAAAAAGAAAGAAAAACGGAAGGCTTGTCTAGATTATTATTACATTACTCATCCAACGATTCCAAGTCATCATGCACGAAGGGTAAGTAGCCAGTGCCCTGTAATTACAGACACTACGTTTTACGAGTTCTAGGCGCGGACTGGGTACAAAGCCTACCGGTGACCTTCCGAGAAGTCGACATTGTTCGCGACCACACGCGTCGCGCATTGTTAGTGCCGGGCAAATTGGTAGAAGACACTTGACGCCTTTATTTCGGAGTCCACCGTGTTCACAATATAAATTAACACGTTTGTACTTTAGTCATTATGCGATTCAACGCTACAGTGTTTGCTAGGTAGGTATGCCAATATTAGGTAGTTTCTTACATAAAACAATAATAATCTTCATCACATGGCTAGTATAACAACATAGAAAACGTGATGGTAAAGTGTGACTTGTAAACACTAAATGTGACTGTAGTTTACCGTAAATTCACGGGTAAGCTTGTCATGGTACTTACCAAATCTATACGTATCTAGGATTGTGTCCGGTCATGGGACTTGAAACGTAGCCCTACTGTGGTTGTCCATGCCACCTGCGACAGACGGAATTGTACCGTGTGTAGCCCTAATTAATTTATACAATAAACTTTTCCGCTACATAGCAACACTTCTGCTAGTTCTGCTAAAGCTTTTGCGAATCCCACGTGACCTGGGAAGTACGTCTACCAACTGGTAACAAGAAATTACGAAGTCGCACGTGCCAGCACATAATAATAGGTCTTTGACAGGGCATTAAATTCAGCTGTCGTAATGTAACTTTCCACAGAGGACTGCAGTTTGGTGGACAATGTTGCAAATTAAATCAGCACTCGCCGAATTTGAACAACAATTGGCACGCACGCGTTCTGGCGCGCGTGAGGTGCCTGTTAAAATGCACGTCAAACGTATGACGACAATCCGTCTTATACGGTCAAGCTGAGGTTAATCCCAGAGCATTGAATAGTGACATGTTATGCAACCGCAGACGCATTTTTAATAAATCGGCACGTACTTCGTAAATCTGAAGTTCTTGTAGCTTGGCTGCTTATGTCGATTCGAATATTCTTCAGCAGTTTCAAGGCATGGTCTGTTTTAAGCACTTCCAAGCTTCAGAGGGCACGAGTTCCCTCTGTCGTTTGTTATCATTAGACATTGTCAAAGGCTTATGGTCGGCATAAAAACTTTTTACACTTAGCCACGAACTCTTCTACTAATTAAGCTGTACAGCAGTGTAGTAGGTACGCTCTATTACTCTACCATTACTACAAACCTAGCTGCTGTAATGTTAATTTTGTTAGGAAATGTGCGAATAAACTTATTTAAAGTAAGGTTTCCGGAAACGGTATGGTGGCCGATAGGGTTTACAATTTTAGTTTAGCATTATTCAATAATGTTACAAATGTGAGAATCAAGATTAATACTACAGTAAAACAGTACCAGTTAAATTATCATAAAAGCTAAATCATTAGTATGTTCCTACCAATGAACGTCATTAAACTCATTAAATATCTTGCACCATGTTCCAACTTAACACAACTTATTTGTATACAAAGTTTTAATATATTGAACGGTCATTTGATTTACATTATGACTGACAGGCAATCGTTTAATCCTTTCAATGGTTGAATTGAAAGGCCGCGCCGAGCGTGGTGGCCGCCTGACTCACGCCGTAAACTGCCAACTCGATCCTTTATCTCGTTAAGGATACCTACGTAGGTACCTTATAATAAAAATAAACTACGTAAGGGTACCATTTATCAGCAGAACACATCTTTCTACGTAAGTACCTGTCGAATAATCGAAATATTATACTAATTTAAAGGGTTTTCCGAAAACTGCCAATGGTAGACTACCTACCACACATTTTTTGTTATTAAAAAACTGACACGCGCTATGTAAGAACGGATTAAGCGATACTGAGAAAATTGTAAATAAAAATAAATTCGCTTCAAATAATTAGGTATTATGAGTTCAAACTTGAAACAAAAGTTCGACATATCGCGGCGTCGGCGTCGTTAGATTTGTCATGTTTAAAATTGATCTAAAATACGACCTCTATTAATGTAATAGATAATTTAATGACAATTTATTTGTTACTCATTATCCATTACTACATAACGCAGTCCATATAATAGAATATAATCAGATTATGGACAACAAGTTTGCAGGAATTAAGTAAGAAGTTACTGTAGAGTCTAAGGTAGAGTTCGGTTGCATGAGGTCTCATCAGGGTAATACCTACTGCTTTACGCCAAATAGAGCTTTTATGTTATTTCTTTCCTTGCAACTTCGATAGGTACACGCATAAATAGGATGAATGTTTTGCATCATATATCTTGTATCTTGAAGGACGAATTGCAATAAAGACATTATAATATACCTACTTAGATTGCAGTGTATCTCTATAGTATCGAGCGCCGAAAATGTAGATATAATGCATGTTTAGATTTACCAAGTAGGTATTTCGCTGGTCCCCTGGCGGAGGGGCTGTTGCTACCGCACACGCAGCCTGCCCGCGCCCGCTCGCGAACCTCATTCATCAGCTCTGATTGATTGCAACTGTCAAAACGCTAATGGCGGCGAGTGGTATTGGAACCCAGGCCAATATTAATGCACGTTATTGATGACTCCACCGGCAAGTTCACGGTTACTTATTAGATATGTAATTTATTAAACATTGTACGCCCGCTTAGAAAGGGCTAAACGAGCAGCCGACGAAGCGTCGTTAGTAGACGGAAATATGTGAGGCGAGTGGAGTGAATAGGGCAAATAAATCTCGAATCAACGCTCGCGTTCAAGACGGTCCGGACAGGCGATTTGTTTTTTTACGGATAAACAAAGCGAAAAGTAGGTATGTAGCCTTAGCATTGATTCATTTGTGGAATCAATTACAACATTATCTTTTTGAAGAGGTTCTGTGCACCAAGTTATCTATAAAAGTACGTGTCTACTCATGAGCGTACCCTGATTCGAATCCATTGAGGGAAACTTACGATTTTTTTGGCCAAAGGGGGCGAATAAGGATTTTTGACCCAAAGGCACAGATTGAGTTTACCGGGGGAACGACAAAAGTATTGTAAATAAGAACTTTGACGAACAAAACTATGTAGATACCTCGTACCTACATATGTACGTACTGCATTCGGTTTCTAATGATGGAGATATTGTTATTTTTTTCACAATATGTCTGGGCTTACTATGTGTCATGCTGATAAGTCAATAATATGTAAAAATCATGTACGGTTCCATTTATAAAGATCTTTGAGCCAATGTGGACGGACAACCGGACAAGCCGATATTAAAAGGGTTACGTTTTGACTACGGAACCCCAATATAAGATAAAGAAAACGCAAAAATGGGTTCAATATCTTTATTGGATATGTACTAAAATATAAAACCGTAAATTTGACACATCCCATTGTTCTAAACACGATTCCATACGATACAGACGGATGGGTGATGCCGCGATTGTCGGTTTTATAGGAAATACAATACAATTATATTCAATACATACCGTTGCGTTCGAACCATACAAGTTGCAAGTATAAATTCGACAATTACAATGTTCTATTTACAAATTATACCTACACATTTACATTATAAACAACAAATGATGTACCCACATCACACGTACATTACATACAACCATTTATTTAAAACACCATGGAGTAGACAGACAAATAAATATATTTGTAGACATTTATTCACAAAGTACTTCGTTAGAAGCTTACAATAACAGTATCACATTGAGATTTACGACAACTACGACCAATGAAAAACATTTCTTGCTTATTGTAGGTACATCTAGCCTTCACCATGAGATCTGTAAAAGAAAATCGTTAATTTTAAATAACGTCAACTGTATCAAAAAGCTTTGTTGTCTTTTTAAATTAAATTTTGT
>DWKA01000865.1:0-14280 GCA_018249155.1 Panoquina ocola ocola
ACCCTTGACGACCAAATGATGTTGATTTGATGTTTCCATACAGGTGACGTCCCCCCGCAACCCGCGCGTTCCGCCAATTTTGGTGAATTCTAAACGGAACAAAATGTTTAGTATGCGGTATCTATTGGGGGTGATCTGTGGCTGGCAGTATTGACTGACTTGGTATATTGCAGAAATCTAGTTGTTTTCATTCCGACTGTACTTTAATTGATTTTTCAACACGCGGAGGAGAATGAGAAATGACGAAAATTATCGTCGGAGGATATTGAGAATAACACTTTAGATTAAGAACACTAGAGATTTAAAAAAGGTATTTAAATCTATTAACAATTTTGCGGAGTAGTTTGAGAATCAATCTTAGAGAAAGTTATCTTTTCAGAACAAAAAACGGAGTAGGTACTCTGAGAATAATCCAATCTGAACAGTATCTAAAAATGTCTACTATTATTATTCAACGAAACAGAATTATTGAATTACAAATCTCCGGCGTTACCATTGAAATGTATTCTGAATGCATTATATCATTGACAACTACGAAGTAAGGGGTTACCGTCACTCTTGGAAACCATGTTATAGGAATTACCTATTGATTTTTGATGTTACTGACCGCTTGCATCCGTTAAGTCAATACCGTTTAAATCATCTGAATCTTTCAAACAATCCTGACGAATTGAGAATATCCTTCTTTTTTTTAAGTCTATTAAAATGTTATGTACATTTTGTTCGTGTGAACTTAAACTTAATTAGGTATTTGAATGTAAGCAGCGTTATGAGTTTGAAATAATTTACACGAAAATTAAATACGAGTGTTAAATGAAATTAAATATTCGGTGACCCATTTTAAAGGTAATAAAGCTAGTAGGTAGGGACTTAGCTTAAGGACTGCTCTCACAAATAAATTAAAAAGAGGGCAATACCTACCGCCTCTCCCGATTAACTTTATTAGAATTCATTCGGAGGAATGCTCAAAGCTTACTAATGAGCCTTGCCCTTTTATCCTTTGTCGTTTCAATAGATTTCCTGTACTTATCGCAGATTTTTTGTTATTTATTCATTTGTGATCCAAAGTTATAACGTTTCCAAGTCCATTTTTGTGCAAAAACTGCTATTGCACAAATTGTAGTTTGCACTGAATTTACATCGTCATCAATTACCGTGCAACGTAATCACTATTTACACGTAGAAAATACATCCACAAATTAATAGTTGACGATCGTATGAATAGTTGTACTCAAATGATTTTATTAAAGGGACAACACATACAATGATATGAATATGAATTGGGCGCCGTGTCCAAATTGCAATTCCGACGAAATGGTTTTAATTCCAATAGAGTTGGGGTTGCACATGACTGCCTCGCTTCAAGTGATATAAATTGGCGAGGGGAGACCGCCCTGATCGTTGTGAAAATAAAGATTCATTGCCAGCTTCCAGTTTATAATATTTTTAGATGTAATCTTTTTAAACCTCAATGTTTACCATTGAAAATATTTATGTATTGGGTTCTTTGTGATGTGCAACAGCTAAATTACTTTGAGCTGTTAGTATTATAGACGTTATTGCGAAAGTAGCAGCTTAAGTAAGGTCGAAATTGTTTAGAGAGACCGCAAAAGGGTGGTTTTACCGTAAATATTGTCCTGTTCTCTGTAAAATGATCTTTCTGTAATCATGAATCCATTACCTCGTTGACAAGGATACTACGACATAGTTTTTTGTAACTTTCTAAATTAATAAATGAAAACGTCATAAATACTTACATTACTAAATACGCCAGTCAGCTATTTCACGTCTATTTAACATGATCCATTCCAGCTTCCATTGTTAGTTAGTTAATTAGTGAAGTAGTAACCTACTTCGATATTTGAAGGAAAAAACAAAGAACTGTCCAGTCTACAAATAGTAATACAATAATGATTACAAAGTTAGCTCAATCGTATCAAACAATTTGCATTCATCGAATTCTATTTTAACTAATCGAGAAATACGAGTTCAGTCAACAGCAAACTATTACGAAGCGGATTCTGTTTATATTTGTACTAACTTAACGCCTCTGAGCGTAGTATCGATAAAATTAGAACCGCTCACAATCCCATTAGTAATTTATTGGAGTACGAATTATCGGTTATCGGCGAGTAAACAAAACAAACGGAACGAACGGTACAGCCTACGGTCAATTTGGACATTTACGGAACATTGGGCTTATGATATTGAATTGGAGCTTTCACAACGTATCAAAAGAATGAACGAATCAAGTAGAACTCCGAATTAAAGCAAAAAATTGCAGATTGAAAATCAATATGGATGTCAATTTATCACTTGAATATACTATTTTAATTTAATATCAGGCACGTTAATACAATCGCTCAGCATTTGGATCTTTTAACTTTCTATGTATAGTCACTTCGTAATAAGAAAATTACTATTAAGTCGAATAGAAAGTACCTATGCCTCTTTTTACAAAACTGCAGCGAAGCCAAAAGGAGTGATAGGTATAAGGTATATTACTACCGATATAAGTATGTTCATCAACTGTTACATTATAAAATCAAAACTACTAAACGTCTCTTAACAAATGAATGTAAAAAAATGTATTCTCATACTGAATTATACAGAATTCTTTACATGCGAACTTAAATGTAGTGCAGTAAAGTAGGGGAGGCCTACGTCCAACAGTAGACTACTTAAGGCTGATGGATGGATGGATGGAAAGTACAGGAGTTTGCTTTCTAACAATTGCCTTTTAGAATTTTAGATACTTACATACTTGTGCAGTTTCACGTTAAAGTCCTGAACAACGTCCACGTTTTACATTATTCATCACAATAAGTAGAAAAGGAAATAAAAATAAAATGAACATTAATATTTTAGCACACTTACAATTCGATGTCACTCCCCTCAGTACGTATAAAGTGCGCGGAGAATGCTTTTCTTGTGCACTCATAAAAAAAAACCAGTAACACCATATTACTTGTAGTTACGCAAAAATCAAATTGAATCGAGTAACAACATCATTATCTTTATAGTAGAAAATAAATCGAAGTTTCCTAAAAGGAATCCAAGAAAATATCGTCGAATGTATTCACGTACTATAAAAATAAGGATCAAGTAAGGTACGAAGTTGTAGTTGTAAATTTTCGACTTTATTCCCATTTGCATAAGACTTATTTACGATGTTATCGGAGGTGTACGACACCTATTATAAGTAGGGCTGCATTTGACGACTGCCGTCGGCGACACCTTGGAAAATTGGACGGGAAATATAATTGGAAAATTATTCGGGTTCGCCACTTTCCAGTTAGCAAGGGCATTAGAGCATTAGAGTATGGAGGGCCCTGGGCAAACCATTTTGGAACTTCAATTTGTTTTTCTTGCGGACTTTAGTTTACTTAATATTCTTCAAGGGTCGTCCGAGCAGTGGGTTAGTTACAGAACAAGTTTAAGTAAGGCGATTGATTGACTTGACGTGATTATTTATTAATGGCAGATAACATTTTTAAAGTAGAACATACCAAAATACTGTTATAAAAAGTTCTAAGAGTGAGCGAAGATTTTTTGAGTGTAAATAACTTTGATTAGGTATATGTACTAGGTTTCTGGGTAATTATACTTTAATACAAATTAAGGAATGTTGTTTATTTGAAGTAAAATATTCCCATACGTACCTGTTTTATACAAAAAGGTAATTATAACAGCAATATGAACCCATTTTACGCGCTCATTTTGAAAACAGTTAAGAAGCAACTGCAAACAGAAGCGCGAGTATTTACCATTTTAATATCCAACTTTCCGTCCGCAAAGGTTTGTTCATTCGCGTAATTCTCCGAGTTACATATACAGTCACATGGAATGCAAAATTTTACGGCTCATTGTGGTACTTCATGTATAATTAGGAACGTGAAAATGTTTTCGGGGAATATACAATCTCGAGAGAATTTACGTACGACGTTACCCGTCGTGTGAAATTATAGCTGTTAGGCTATCCACAGCTCGCGGTCTTTGGGGTATTTAAGTTTTGTTTTGTTCGCCGGATATTTTGTCAGCGTACTGATATTTACTGCTTAAATGTTGCATGGATCTCGGGATTTACGTATATCATTTGCGCACACGTTTACTAATCTTCGCGAGTAAACAGACGAATCAGCAAACAATGTACGCGGGCGAAGTGTTGTGTTACGTTTAATATTTTAACGTGGAAGCGTGGCACGTACTATAGTACCCTCGGATTGTATTGGAATGTTTGTTAAACAGCGTGCGTGATCGAAGTCGCTTCGATCGGCTTTCTGTTCGCATCCCTGAGTTTGTCGCGTGTGCTATCGAGATGTTTGGTCTCGATACTCGCTAAAATTAAATATCCATCTCAAATGAGCGCTGCCAAATCCAGTTTATCGTAAAATTTTGCCACGTAACATGTTTCATGGAAACTTTTAATTGTTTCGTAACATGAGCTCGAAGTTTTCTAAGCTCTTCGATATGGAACGAGAAGATTTTCAGGTTAATTTAATTCAAAATTTAGACGTGCTCAGATAAGTTAAATGTTTGGATTATGCTGAAAAGTCACGAGGCCTTATTGGCAAACATGAAGGGGCGGCGGTTGATAATTAATCTGGCCAGACGGATGCCCGCGAGGTGCAGAATACAAATCACTAGTGACGTGATCACGGTACGTAATGTGGCGATAAATTTGTTGCGAGTTTGATAAACTGTACCTCACGACTCAACTTTTTGTTTGCAGAACTAACAACGTACCAAGTTCACACTTTATTATAAAATTAGTTTTAAACAAAATAAAGAAAAATAAATAAATAAACGCTTACACACTCATACCCCCCGCAGTAGGATTTCCCTGTGTCGCGGGTGGCATGGAAAAAAGGTAGAATAATGCGATATTCATTTTATACAAAGTAGAATAATTTTATATTTATAATTTCACAGTATAAACTCAGATTGATCTTGTAAATAAGATAATGTAGCGTTATGCGGTAGGTACCTACTATGTTGTACATTTCGTGTAACAGAAACACTCCATCTTTTGATGTTAACCTTTTTTACGATCTTGTCTGATGATGTGCGCACAAATGCAAACGGCTTCTAACTCACACATAGAAAAATAGAAAATGTCCCCGCAATGTGGTTCCTTCGTTTACCCGTGGATTATAGTTAGGTACTAAAGATTATCATTTTAATCCGACCCACAAAATACCTATACCTAAATGTGTATAAAGACATGCCAGCGCCAATCTGTAAAAGGGTCGTTGGAGCTAGAAGGTCTGCTCCGTTTTTCCGAGGAAAGTTAGATAAAATAAAAGGGTTTACTATCCGCAACAGACCTATATAAAATTTTACAGCGACTCATCTTCCGAAAATTGTTAATGTAGGTACGGCGGCGTCGCTCGGAAGCTGAATTTACTGCGAAAATTGGAAATGTCACTTCTGGCTATGCTGTGAGCGTTCAAGTTTAAGCTTTAAATATGCTTTTCTCAAACATTAAACAATTTAACACGGTGTTAAGGACAAAGTAAAATTAATTATGGGCTGTTGGGATTTGATGGCTTTTTAAAATTATCTACTACTACATACATTCGATTTTCTACTACAGTCACTGCTACTGAATGATACTGTCCAATTCTAATTATGTCACAGAATGCTATTGTATGAATATGGTATCATAATTGTACTTCACCCGGGCTTGTAATAAACCGTATAAAAAATAAGCACACTTTAGATTAACTTATTTTTTTGTTTTATTGCAGCAGTACTTTCATAAATTGAGCACGCAATGCGCGTAGGTGACGACTCATGTCCTCGGGTAATGGTGACAATAATAGGGTTGTCATATTATTAACAAATTGATAAAAATACACAGTACTAAAATCCTTTTTATAATATCTTGACTTTCACTTTGTTATTTTGTTTGTTTCTTAATGATATCTTCAGCAAACATAGTTAATGTCATTCGTTAAAGGGCAGTTTTACTATAATAATTGACAGATTTTGACTCCGTTACACAAACAGAAAAAAAAATATATAAAATTTTACAAAATTAAAGTCCTTATAGCCTTTACAGTATGTAATTTTCAAATGTATTTCTCTGATATAAATTGTTTTTTTTTATTTGGTGATTTTTTTCTTCTGTCGCACTCTACTTGTTCTTGGGAGATATTAAAGAGACATTTGACCAGCCCTGTCGACATCTCGAATCAACTCGAGGGCTCCTTTCCGGGATGTCTTATTACTATTTGTAGTTAGTCATAGTAATTTATATTTTAGGATAATAATACCTATAGAGAGATAAGAAGTTATCTTTGAATAATCTTAAGTAAAGTTAAAAGGTAGTTTTTTTCGTGAATTGGAGATAAATATTGATTCTATAAAATAAAAAAAATGATGAATATTAACTTCAGATTTAGATTAAAGTTACGCGTAATAAGATCTTGAAGCATTTCTCTTCTAGAAATATGAATTTAATTACAATTCAAATTGAGAATTAAGTACTTTCCGATGAGAATTAATTCGCACCTAATTTCTTCACCTCCACCTCAACCTCCTATTAATGATAGCGTAAATCTTTCTAAAGTTTTCGTGGATTTCGTAAGGAATTGCAAGGGAGAGTGATAAATAAAGCCGGGTGCAATGATGTCGGTTTGTTTGTGGGCTATAAAGTGAGGAGTAGGCTTGCGAGACCGGTAGGCAGTAATTAATGGTCTGTAGGCAGACAAGGGTGAAATTGGATCAATTTGCTCGCTATTCTCGACTTTAAAGGGTGTGTTTGTAAACAAAACTAATTAAAGGTGTAAGTTGATTAGCAGGATTGTAAGATTTGTATGTATGATGCTTGGATATAACTCACATGTCAGATAAAATAGAATTAAAATTTTGCACATGATTGTAGACATGTTGAGGTTAAAACATTGTTCCTCGTATGATGGTTGACTATCATAATTATGTGAAATGTTTTGAAATAAATAAGCATTAGGTATTATAATAATTTAAATTAGGGATTTTCTTGAAGATCGAAAAGATTAAGCGCATATTCGACAACTGAAATTATTTAGTGCTGATATTATTATAGTTTCCAAAATATTTTATTTGGACATGTTAAATGTTATTTGAGTCATTATTCAAACTATATTAGGCAAACTTCACATCAAAACACATTTGTTTGTTATTTTTCAATTTATTTTGATAATTGTATCTACAAGTAGGCACGTTTTAATAATCGAGACGCAGTACGCTTGAAAACGCTCACGTTTACCAATAAAAGTTCTACAAATTCAGCACGAATCGAGAGGCCTCCGTTTTAAGTATGGGATGTTATAGGAGTGGCCCTCCACCCCCGTATTTAGCTATTGTTTTAAGTGCGACACACTTCGTTACTCCCCCATACTCGACGCAATTTTTGAGATCAGCTTTTTATGTTTTTTTTTACTGAGACCCTCGCGCTAAACTGATAATGAAGGGGATCCACGGAGGCTTTCCGAGGCTGTAGTTAGAACTGAAAATTTATTGTTACGCCTGTAATGGTTTTCGTTACTCGTTATAGCCCCGTTAATGGAATACGGGAATCTTAAACACCTGGTTTAAAAGGAATTGTGGTTTGTTTACTGTGAAATCACTAAAATAACACTCGAAGGGAACGATAACTGTAAATAATTACAACTTCTAAGGGCTCCTGTAATTAATAGTATGCAGGAAGGTGGGCAAGGCAAGATAGGCAGGTATGCAATTATTTTAATGATTGCACTCCAGAAATCACTGCAAGATACGAGTATGATTAAATGTAATTAGGTTTGTGTAATAAATTATATACTAAAGTTATTTTTATGCTATTATTAATATTAGATATTGATAACTGATATCAAATGGTAGTACTTGAAATTATAGAAAACAAAACCACTATGGATTAGGATGATTGTTTCAAAACTTACTAAGATTCTCGTAATCATACATATAGGTACCTGGTACATAGTTTAAAACATCATTTCTAATTAACTTAACACGGCAGATTAATGTTTAACCGCCGACACCGTACCAAATATACAAGACGATATGTTTCCGTAGAATTAGTATGTGGTTAGTTTCTGATTAGGTGTAGGCAGTATTTTAACCCACGAGTCACGACAGAAGGGAATAGGGTTACCCCACAGACAATCTGCAAGAGTAATTTATCTCATTTCCCTCAATTACGACCTTTTCTGTGCAGACATGTCAAGTGGGGTGAATCAGTTGGCTTTTGTAAGGTAAATGCATATAGACATTAGTAATTGGAGATAGACAGGGATTTGAATAACAAATAATTACAAAGGGAAGCAACTTGTGAGGTGAAGAAAGATATTTTTTTTCGGAGAAAGTAAATAACAAAACTGTGACGAGAACCTTTATGGTTAACCATAGAAGGAGCATTATTGTTACGCAAGAGAGTGAACTACCTACTTATTTACTTAAAAAGGCTGATATAGAATTTAAACCACAAAATTATAATTATGACGTAAAAATTAAACAATACGAAGGTACGTACATCATTTATTTTGCCCGAATTAACCATCATGGTAATGTATAAATATCGAATGAAGTATAACGAAATAATAGAATCCTACGTAATATTAGAAACGTGTGAATTTATGATCATTTTGTTTTTATAATTTATAACTTCACCCTTCTTTATGGAGAGGAGGGCTGAAGTTTTAGTTGATAAATGTTTATGTGTGGATAAAGTCAATAAACAAATAAAATTATAGAATGTGAAAATTTTACAAGATTATTGACAGAATAAATAAATAAAAATATGAGAAAACGTCATAAAGTAACATAGTGAAAAAGTAACAAACATTGCAAGTTATATAAAACCTTTAAAAAAATGTTGTGCGTTTGTTGATTCAGTTAAAATACAAAGGCACAGTACAAAGGCAGTAAAATGGAGATAGCCTATAAAAGTTACAAGTTTGAAAGCCAAGCCAATAAAAGTATTATTTTTCTAACCTGCCAGTTGCCCGTAGTTTTATCGAAGATCTTGTTAAAAATTGTCGAACTTGTACATTGAGTTACGCCGCCCAACGCTCGCAGCTTAATATCATAAAGGATGAAACTGTTTGTTTTTACGTGGTGTATCACGAGAACGGAAATTGTATTTTCTGAGCTGCAATACGGGACAATGATATATTATTTTCAAAGGAATCGTACGTTTTGTTAATTTGTAAGTCTCTTTACTTGTAAGGCTAAGGTATCAATGGTATAATTGATCTCATATTAAAGTAGGTGGATGTAGACATCTTTTCGAGCAGATTTGTAGTAAGCTGTCGTTGTTATCATCAGGCAAGTAGTCGATGGTGACGCTTTTTCAATAACTCATATTTCAACTATATTTCTGCATCAACTTATATTTCTGCTCATAAGGAGGATCTTAATCAACTTGCCAGATTTGACTCAAACAAACGCACTAAGAAACAAAGTAACAGGTATTAAAAACTTGAAAATACCTAATTAAACACAATAATTTTCAGCAAGTAAACTACATACATATATGTATTTTCCAGAGGAAAGACAATCCTTTGACATTATTAGATACCGGTTCGAGTTCGGTTTCGTTTCCTACCTTTGTGCGTTAATCCACATTTAAGGCGCTAATGCTAGGAGTGCCATTCGCAGCGTGTTGTTACAAAGGCCGCTCTTCCCCGGGGCTGCAATGTCGGGGGGAATTAATTAGAAAATAATGCCGCACAATTAATCTCGATACCTTTGTCAGGAAAGGTTTTCTACATAAGGTTTATTTGGTTTGTCTCTTGTATTATAGTATCAAGTGTAATTTACGGATTAAAGGGGCATTACAGTTTATGGAGAAAATAATATTAAAATAATAATGTTTTAAAATGACTATGCTTCGCGTTATTGTTGTAGTTTTGTTAACAATCATGATATGTAGTCCAGCAGTGGACTTCAAAAGGTTGCTAGATAGAAATCACAATAAAGGGCAAATCTGAATAGATAAAATTATTTTTATCCTATAAAATTGGATGAATAAATTAACTCGTCTTCTAATAAACGGATGAAGCAAATATTCTAAATCTTTGTACAAATTGTTTAACAAAGCAACTTTTAGTCAAACTTGAACTTAAAGTAATCTACTTAGTTTTCTCCTTTTTTTATTTTCCTTAATCGACACAGGCTATCTTCACGCTGGTCACCTAAATCACGCTATTGAAATTTTCTATTGAAACTTCAATGCTCACATAAGATTTGAAGAACAATCATGACTCTCGCTTTGTTTACATAGCTATATTAGAAATACCTACGTGCGATTGTTTGTTTACTTTTCGATCGGAGATAAAGAACATTCCGAAGTTGAACCCCATTTGTTGTGCGGTCTTAGGACTGATTTCCAATGGGACGGGGCTGGCTTCGGCAGACCTGAAACTTGCACGCTTCGTTTCACATCGTGTTTGTTCATTGTAAAAGTCAAAGGTGAGCCGTAGGGTTGGAAAGTAAATTTGTATCGGGTACATGTTATTACGGATCGCCCTGTGTGGGAAGGTGTGGGTTTGACGTAGCGAAATATTTAATTTTTGCTTTAAATAACATGTTTTTTCGTTTGTGAACCCCTCGTTCGAAGTAAATGTACCTATATATAATAGTAATTCTCTTTTGTAGGTTTCTTTTTTTAAAACCAATCGGCTAAAAAGAAGCGAATCTGTTTAAAATATCCACTAGTTATTACAATTAGTAGGTACATTTCTTAACCCTAAGAGAAAAATAAAATTCATGCTGTAATGGACTTTATGTAACCTTTAATAGTATGTTTGAGAAGTACCTACATGTATATTTGTATCACGACTCTAACTACTTATTTTTGTACTAGTATTTTTTGTACTAGTATCTTAGGTCACCTAGAAGAAATTGCTATGCAGCATTAAAGCTGTATTTCTTTTTTACATGATACTCATATATTCTGTATCACGAAGTATTGTTTTATAGTTTACTATTCAAATAATAATGTAAATAAATAAATGATATAATATATTTACGTCATCGCAATAACACTTACAAATTATGCTGTTTCGAAATAACCAGTAATTATTCTTATTTTAAACATCATAAACACACAAAACCACTAAATCAGGGGATAATTATAGGCTTTGATACGTTAATGCTAGATGCTGAACGCGATAGGCGTAGCAAATGCGTATTTAACAAAGCCTAGTGGCAGAGTAAACGAACATAATTGGTAACACAAAACCGAGCGGGGAAACTGTTATGAAGCGCACAAATTTTCCACAAACCCTTAATCCGACCGCTTGCTTATTTCACTTGTCCCCTCATTTGCCCACAACCCCTTCGCTACCCATGATATAATTTTGATGCTCTCTTTTCGAGTCTTATTATGAGCGATGGATTCATTTATTTCAAGTAAAAGTTGACAAAATAAAAAGTCAGTTATAATAATGGTTTTTACGTTTTTCTTTTGTTTTTAATTAAACACTATGTTCATTGAATCAGTAGCTTAATGTTTTTCATAATATGACTTACTTTTTCTAACAATTTTCCTCCTTTTCCTATAGAAAGAGGATCGTAAGTTTGTATCACACATGTGTTCCTGTGGGTAATAACACGTCTTTGAATCTAATGCATACCTATCTCTATAAAATGAATGTATCGTATAAAATGCAAGCAACGCAGTTTGTTGGGAAACTCGAATATAAAGGAGGGTCTTATGAAACGTGCAATGTATACTAAACAGTGCTGAAAAATTCCACTTGCCTTCCTTTGACAATCGCATTTTTACTGCTGAATCTTAGTCCCGTAGCCTAGTTTGTTATTAATGACCATGCTTGTAAAGTATCAGGTTTGATCGTCGATCAGTGTAATCATTTACTCGTATGTCAAAGATGTATGTTATTAAAGGTTGTGATATCGATTAACCGGGAAGCTAGTTTGCTATGCTATTTTAAAGATTAAAATATCTAAAAGTAGACAACCCTCTATCCATATTATTTATTTTTTATGTAACAGAAAAAAAAATCCTTTCTTCAACCGAGATTATTATAGAGATATAACGAAGAAGAAGCTATAATAGGATTGTAAGTAGGCGTAATCCCGGTACTTGAGCGATGGAGGCTCTAAATCCGTACAATAACGGGGCATGCCCGCGTGAATAGACTCGAGGACGCTTAAGATACAGCCTCCATTGATGGCAGAGATAGCCATATCCTTGCTAAGTACAGGTGAGGAAGACGCCGTATAAAAGAAAATGAAAAATCTTGCTACTTCGTAGAGAATACGGCGTTGTTTACTCTCACGATGATAGTGCATACTGCGTCAGAAGTAATGCTACAGTTTCACGTGTTCTTTGAACTTTGAAGATTAATGTACCTACTATTAGTTTTTATGCCGTCACTATCATAACAATGTAATCAGTTACTCGTACCTATATTGTTTTTGAACTTCGTTAAGATTAAAGAAATGATCAGTCTTGATTTACGTAGCATTCTATGTACAAAATATGTTTTTAAAAGGATGAGTTTCGAAATATAATTTATATACCTGTTACAAACTCACTCAGAAACTTTACCTCTTTATGATAACACAAACGTTAATGCAAATAAATAAGCATTAATAAAAGCAAAAATATATCAGTTTTCTAACTTAAACTTTGTCGACAGGATGCTGGGGTCAAACTCTGACGATATTTCCGGTGCAGAAGCAACAGACGGTGCCCGTTGGCAAGTCCGTGGTGCTGACGTGCCAGGCCGACACCCCGGACCCCGCCCTCGTCACCCAACCGCAGTGGAAGGACCCCAAGGGACTGGTTATCAACGAGGCTGCGTAAGTTCATTATAATTTGAAGTTTATTCTCGTTATATTCAACACTAATGCGGTAAAGTTAGCTTCGCTTGGATTATAAGTTGTCGTACATTTAAGTTTATAGATAGCGCTAAAATGTTATTTTGTTGGACTATAAATATTTATACACATATTGTCGTAGGAGAATTGTGAATATTCCCCTGTAAAATGGATTCAGTTATTGCGTTTGAGTCTACATACGAACGATTGCGATACGAGTACGTAATTTCTTATCGTAACAATCAGGTGATTGTTAACCTTCTTTAACCTTCTTACTTGATCACTAACGAATCGGTTATATTGGGGATGTTGCTGATATCCATATAACAGGACAACCATGCTGTATTTATAGCTGATGTTGCTGGTATTGAGGGTGACCTTTTACCACTAGGCATTATTAGTCTTATTTCCGTAAAAATTCCTCCAAATATGATTTAAACACCAATCATATATTCCAGCGCGGGTACTCGACCGGAAATTTACACAGAGACGATGGCAGCGAAGCAACAACAACTGCTCTACATATCGTCCATCACCCGCGCCATGGCAGGCAATTACACTTGCGTCGCTACGTACACCAACACGCCTCTCAGCGCCAGCGTGGTTCTCGACACTTTTGGTAAGTCACTCCCGAAACATGCGCTTCATGGTAACGCTACACAATTTTGGTAAGTCATTTGCAATATATGCGCTTCATGGTAAAGCTCTGTAAAGTTACACAATGTTGGTAAGTCATTTGCAATATTATGCGCTTCATGGTAAAGCTACACAATTTTGGTAAGTCTTTTGCAAAATAGGCGCTTCATGGTAAAGCTACACAATTTTGGTAAGTTATTTGCAAAACATGCGTATGTAAATCATCATTTGTCTGGATGTGGTAGGTTACAACGAATTTATCATATGATTTGTGATAACTCTTTTATTGTATTTTAATATGTTTTTTTTCTTTATTAACACGTTACCTATAAGTAATAATGACTCATCCAGTTTTCTTTATATTGGAAACATTTTTGTATGTATCGACTAATCTCAGAGATTCTTAAAAAAAAAACTTTGCTAAATAGTACCTAATAGAAGCGAAAAATTGTGCCCATAATGATGCTTATTGACAAAACACTCAGATGTTTAAAATGATTTCGAAGTTTCAATTTATGTTCGTATTTGCGACATGAACGCGGCAATGCTTACCTTAATGATGCCCGTGTGAATAGTGTGCTGTGGCAATAACAGTGTTGCTCACTGTATGTATTGTTGGTGCGACGTCAAATACCTGGTCTTCAAAATACCTCACGTGCGAATAAAACTATGCATTCACATACTTTGCGCTCGATAACCTCGTTGTACGACATTTTGTCGTCACAATGCTCTCACGTCTGTAGTTTTATGCTGGAGGTGTACTTTATAATTAGGAACATCTGTTTGTGAACAACATTTTTTATTTTTAGTCGC
>DWKA01000866.1:0-14277 GCA_018249155.1 Panoquina ocola ocola
CAAAGGCGGACTTAATGCTAAAAGCATTCTCTCCCAGTCAACCTTCGGGCAGTGAGAGCACAACGAAATGGCGGAGTAAGTGAAGTACAAAGTAAAAGAAATTAGAAAGAAATTTACTTAGAAAGAAATCAAAATATTTTATTTCAATCAAAATTTTCAAATTCCATATTTTTCTATACATTCCAATTTGATATTAAATTTGGTTATCACCTAACTTTTTTAATGGCCGCCATATTGAATTTAGTGTGACGTCACAGACTCACAGGGCTTGTAGCAGCGGATGATCTAGCCGCTCCTAACGATGCCCCATTTGTAAATATGAGACGTAGTTTAAAAGTTCTGTGGGAACAGCTGAGCATTACCGATGGCCCAAATCATAACTCTTTTTTTGTTTTGCCGTAGGTATTTGAGGGATAAATCGCACTTAACTTTATGACACGTCTGTACCACTAACTTGTACCTAATAGGTACTATTTCACCCGACAGACGTCCTGTCTTATTATTCTAAACTAGTGGCCCGCCCTTGCTTCGCTTCGGGAAAAAATATACTATTCATCATAGCGCGACGTTATATAGCCTATAGCCTTCCTCGATAAATGAGCTATCTAACACTGAAAGAATTTTTCAAATCAGACCGGTAGTTCCTGAGATTAGCGCGTTCAATCAAACAAACTCTTCAGCTTTATAATATTAGTATAGATATTGAACTCTAAACAAAGTAATTAAGTATCAAAACAGTCTGTACACCGGAACACAAACAAAATACCCACAAATTAAATATCCTATTCGCAATGTCTCGAGTTACAGTTCTATCCAGTCGCATTTCGCTAGAAAGTCATTTACCCACACAATCAGAAGTAATTATTACTGGTACTGTAGCCAGGGCTGCGCAGTTTTAATTGTTATTTCTAATGTAAAAGTAAAATATTGTGTGACTTTAAGTAAATTTATCGTACAGCCCTGTGTTTTAATGCGGTATAAGACTCTTACCGAATCTTCCTGTACGTTTAAAATTGGAACAATTTCTTAGTAAATAGAGCTTTTTGGGGTTTCAGGAAATAAATGACTAAAATATCAAAAAAGCCTTACGCCCCGGGAACAAACAAAACGAACCCGGAACCGCTTTCTCACTGGGAAAGATACATAATTATCAAATCTATGTTACGAAATCGTCAAACAAAGCATTATCTTAATTATTTTTATTTTTTAAAATATGACACTACGAGTAAGTTAGAAAAAATACTGAGAGAAAAGTATAATTTTGTTATATACTTCTTGTTCTATAAATGATTGATCCATTTTATGAATAAACTTCAGACGACGAAATGCTCAATTTCATTGATCCCATGTCTAAATAAATTAAATCATTACAACGTTACCTTATTTATTTATTAAGACGATTGCGGAAACCCGAATACATTAATTTTAATCAGCTTATCAATATCACAAATCGGTTCGACATCATTGCCGTATTGTTTACCAATTCCGTTTCAGATTAGGATTTGATATCGGGATAAATATTATTCTGAGGTATTAATGCCAAAGACACATTAGGTGACAAATGTGCCGCGACATGTATCGGCGACATGTCAAGCGAAGTCGGACATCGCGTGACTTACGTCGACTTCACTTGATGTATTTGTGGTCGCGCGATGTCGCCAGACATGTCGAGTGAAGTCCGGCGACGTCTCGCGGCGTCACCTGACATCGCTGGCGACATAATGTTTGAATTGAACTGACGAAGTCGGCTCATTGGGTGGAAAATATGACTTCCGTGTTCGTTAGCAAATTCAATCAGAATTTACCTTTTCGTGATTAAATCAAATTTTGTAACGTAATTGGCGATAACAAGTTGCAAATTACTTGATTTTCGTTATCAGCCGCGTCCGGACTGGCCGAGCGGCCTCGCGCGGCAGCCTCAGACATTTGCCGAGGAACAGTTGCCTTCAACTATTTTGAGGCGGCAAGGCTTCGCGCGGCAGAGCTCGCGATGCTGCTCGGTCAGTTCGGACGCGGCTATTATGGTACGATCACAGTTACCTCTATAATAATAGTAGTACACTGGAAAGGCTTTACTGTATAAAATAACATTTAATTTTATGCCATATAAGACGTTCCCATCGAATATTTTAAGAACTAAGTTTGACGTTAAAGGGGTCTGACGTTTTATCTTTCGACTTTTCAGTTCCAACAAAATTTGCTTGCCATAATCAAAATTCACCGTTGCAGTCAGCGCCAATAAGTCAACATCAGATAGCACAAAAACACGGCTACAGCCGCGTCCGGACTGGCCGAGCAGACTCGCGAGGCATGCTGCGCGAAGCATGCGCTCGGCCAGTCAGGACGTGCCTCGGCCGACGAAAACACACATGCCGCCTCAAAATAGAACAGGCAACTGTCCCGCGGCAAACGTCTGAAGCTGCCGCGCGAGGCTGCTCGGCCAGTCCGAACGCGACTTATAGCCAGTCTAGAGTACTTGTAGTATTATAGAGGTCCATGGATCATCGTCATTCGAGCGAATGTTTGTGAGAAGATCACAAATTAAAGGACAGAGATAGGGAGTAGGAAAGCTATCGAATATATCCGTCTCGTTCTTACTGACCATTTACATAAGAAAGAAAGAGATATAAAACGAAAAACAGGATCAAAAAGTTTAATTTGAACCGTTGTTGAACAGTTGTTACCGGGATTTGGCGAAGATTTTTGTTACAAAAATCCTAATTATAAATATTTTTTCCGATCCCTTATTCACAATACATAATTATTATTAATGAGTTTGTAGTAAAAATGAATACATTATTTCGTTATCAAAATTAATAAGCTGTGACTTAAAAGATTATTATTATGCTTATTTAATATTATTTTTCATTATATACCTACATATATTACTTATTAATGAATGAACGGATGTGTTCTAATCATGATGTAAAGGGAAAAAAAACTTATAAAAACTACCAAATGACAACATAAAGCAAAATTATGTTGAAGTAAATATTTGTATTTGCAATCTGTAACGGACTCACATTCCATACCTTACAAATAATTGTACACCCAAATTGAATCGCCAAACAGACGTTTATATTTGAAGATCCGTTATTATTCTGAACATTATCTTGATAGAGGCATCATTTCGTAAGCTACGGAGAACAAAATGTCTACATTAATGGCTGTAATACTCCTCTCAAACATCGTTTTAAGAGTACTTCCAGTGCATTTCAAAGCAAAATGTATTGAGATAAAAAGAGAAACATTATTCCTTATAACTGTGTCCTGTACACAGATAAATAATATTATTAAAAAAAATAAAACCATTTAAAAATATAACATAATTTTTTGTAGACGTCATCCTACTATAATATATACCTATATTATAATATACGAGTATAACCTAATATTATAAATGCAAAAGTTTGTATGTTTGTTTGTTACCTCCTCACACAAAAACTGCTAAACCGATTTTCATTAAATTTCGCACACACATAGAAGGTAACTTGGATTAACACATAGAAAAATATTTATCCCGGAAATTCCACGGAATCGGTCAAATTCCACGTGAACAAAGCCGCAAGCGGAAACTAGAACAAACATAATAATGATTAAATTTTTTGTAGCTAAGTTGGTTAACTCTGCCTGCAAAGCAATGGGCCCTGGGTTTAATTCCCTGTTAAGGCAGACATAATTATATGCGGCAGATAAATTTCTATTCTCAGGTCATGGTACTTATTTTTATTATTTTAATATTACGTAACACAGTATGATTAAATAACACACGACTTCTACAAGAGTAAGTGCTTGTTCAGACACGGCGGGTATCGCGCGTTTTGAGAATCGTGCGGTTTGATTCGTCCATAGCTAATCGCGCGATTATGTCTGAACGATTCTATAAATACCTGCGTTAAAGAGACCCACGCGTTTCCCACGCGGTTCTGAAAACCGCGCGGTTCCCGCCGTGTCTGAACAAGCACTTACGCAATTAGGGCGCTCACATGAAAGTTCCAACACAAATCAAGTTATTAGTTACACAGTCATTTTCGTTCATCATTACAACCCATCATTGGCCCACTGCTGGGCTCGGGTCTCCTCTCACGATGTGAGGGGTACAGGCCATAGTCCACCACGCTGGCCAAGTGCAAATTTATAAACTTCACACACCTTTGAGAACATTATGGAGAATTTCAGTTGTACAGGCTTCCTCACGATGTTTTCCTTCACCAAAGCAAGTGAAGTAACTTAATAGTTACGGGGTATCTTAATAAACATAAATGTCGGTGGCACGTTTAATTCATGCAGTAAACCTTAATATAGCAATAAAATACAGGCCTTTGAAGGATCCAAAGCCGCTTTGTGGCTGAAATAGGTGTCGAAACTAACACGTATAAGGAAAAGGAGGTTTTCGACCATCCATCACCCGCGCTTGAAAAAATACTTTACATTTCGCAGTCAAGAAAGCGTACAAAGGCTGCCTTTGCGTGAAATTGTCGGATTAGGTAACGCTGAGGTAAATAAAACCAATACTGTTACCAGGTAGGTTAGGTAACTGCCCGTATAATATACAGGGATTTTTAAACAAAACTCATTTAGGGGAATTGAGATTAACTTATTTTTCGGACGGAATTAACATTGCGTTTTTAAATGAAGTCTAATTATGTTATTGGGTTAGAAAGGTAGTGACTGATTATGAATGTAAATAGCTTAAAAATTCTCAGATGAGTCATCTGTTGGTAAGTGGTTATTTCTGGTAAAAATTAATCTATACTAATATTATAAAGCTGAAGAGTTTGTTTGATTAAACGCGCTAATCTCAGGAACTACTGGTCAGATTTGAAAAATTCTTTCAGTGTTAGATAGCTTATTTATCGAGGAAGGCTATAGGCTATATAACGTCACGCTTAGATGATTTTTTTTCCCGAAGCAAAGCGAGGGCGAGCCACTAGTTACTAATAAGGTGTAAATATAAACTGAAGACAGTCACATAAATTGAACCCAATCTATCACACACTTAATTTAAAACCTAACTTAACAACAAGCTACCAGTAACCCACAGAGTACCCAATCCCATTCGGGATTCTTACCATTATATATATACTTCATATATACGATACGATACATAGTAGGTATATACAGACAAGTCGTCTCGTAAGTAAAAATCTCCCAATTACGACATATCATCACGACCCATCGTGGACACGTACGTCGTGAGCCCTACTCCCAAGACCGTAACGGTTTTTATCAACGTTCAGTTGCCAAGCAATGCCCGTGTCCTGTTCAAATGTAACAGTCAGTCAGTAATGTCCATAATGTTTTTCTAAATAGGTATATACGTCTAAGATCCCAGGGAGAATGGGATATATATATATTGGAAAAAGTGGTTTAAGTTTACACTTTAAAGGTTTAATGTACTCATTGGAAAGTAACTTTAACTTGGCAAGAATCTGATAGAGACAGTTAAATGCGCAGATCAAAACGACTTCTGCGCATCTAATGTCTCTATCAGATTCTTGCCAAGTTACTTGACCATGACTACAACGAGCAAGTAAGGTTTGGTGTGTTTGCAGAAAACTTAAACAGCAATAAGTACAAATATCATAACTGACATACTAAATAGAATATTATTAATGCACTTAGTGTTGATATCTTGACAAAAGTAGCTTATAGTTCAAGCGATAGTGGTCATTGTAAGCCATGGACAAAGGTTAACCATCTGAAATAGAGCCACGTATGAAATCTGATCTGATCTATGTGTGTCGTAACTAACTCCTAGATAGCTATCTGCCGAGCTTGGGTCTCTGCCCAAAATAGGAAAAAAGCTCAGGATGGGCAACTTTTATGCAACGATGAGGACATTCTCCCAACTCGGTTTTCTTACGGTGTTTTATTTATTGACAACTCCAACTGATCAAATAATGTGAAATTCTATATTTAGGTACATAAACAGTTAATACATAGGTATAAAAGATTACAATAAAGTGTTATCACAGTTATGATTCACATCATTCACAGAGAAGCAAGCAAATGAGTTTGCATCGCCAAAGACAGTGGTCTTTGGGAATTAAAGTATGTAACTAGAGATCGTATGTATATATTTTGTTTTTTCTATCGATAACAAGGAGACGAGACCACCAACTGATGGTACAGTCATCGCCACGTAATTTGGCAAGATTCTGAAAGATGTGCAGAACAGCGGGTCTAAAATGGAAGCTTTACACGAATCATAACATGATCCTATTATGAATCTAACGCGAAATGCGAATGATTCACCTGCAATCATATTAGGAATACTGCTCTTTGACAGTTTTGTATGTAAATGCGTAAAATGGTCTACAATATAGGAATTGCGTAGATGACACATCGCAAAATAAGAATTCAGAATATGACTTGCTTAAAGAGGAATTGCTTAATTTGTTCCGTTTTAGACCCGCAAAAAGCAGAGCAAAACGACTTCTGCGCATCTAGTATCTCTTTCAAACTCTTGCCAAGTTACTTGTCGATGACTATAAGTATTCACTTGATCACTCATCGTCGCAACTAATGGCATCACTGATGTATTGCCAGGATTTAACTGCCTCCCCAAACCGTAACTGAATTGCGTCCATTAAATCCATCAATAGTAATCTAAGATTCCGAGACACCGTTCAATATGTGGTCGATAAATGGACGGCTACCCGAGACGTTGATGTCACTCACGTAAGTACTCGGGTACCTATAGAATGAATTACTCATGTTATCTCCTTGCCAATAGTAACGGTACCAATTCCAATCTAACGTCTCCTGTGACAGGAATAGTTTGAAATAAATGATTCGCTTCATGATCAGTACTCGTAGCGGCTTCTCGTAGTTCTAGACGATCCTGTTGAGGGATTCTAGTTCCCGATAGACATTTATGGGAGATAAATGTTTTATTTCAATGTCTTACTGCACTTATTTCTTTCTTGTCATGTACAATATTTTTATTATCTATACGTATATGTAAGGTAAGCTGTAGTGGTTACGTTTATTGAGGAAATAAATTTGTCTTTTGTGTTTGTTTTTCACGTTTCATTTCTTTATAACGTGGGTGTGGGGATTGTATGTGTCAACATTAAGCTTTGTAACAGGTTGTCCTGTGTGAGTAAAGTTGATATTGACCGTGAATATCGGAAAATATAACATAACATTACTAAACTTAACGTCTGATATACATCGAAGCAAGAATTTTTACCACTATATCATATACACCTATCTGATCCATCATCAGATCATCGTTAATTTTCTAGGCAGTAAACAGTAGATTAAATGATACATGAAAATACTCACTGATTAAAATAGAAGAGTGACATATATTGTTTGTATAATTATGATGCTAAAGGTTGTATCACTATAATATCTGAGTCACGTCACGAAACTCGAGATAGCCTTAGTTTTAGCTCTCGAGTAGTTTTGCATGCTGTTGCCTACTATCTAGTACAGATAGGTATAATGCAAGCGTGACTTTAGACTTAGGTAAATAATTGTTATCACAATAACAGACGTGTACATAAATCCTTAAAAGATGAAATTACATTATACTTATTTATTTTTATTATAATCCGCCATCTAAAAATTTTGCAAGAACGCAAAGTTGATATTAAATTTGAAGAAATATGTTCGAATCCACGTGGCGTATTAGCCTCCCTATCGATTTCCGCACTCAATGCATCGGACCCTAAAAAGAACATCCGACCCGGTCGCCAATTCCACGTCGATCCGGGCATAATTCCGCCCGGGAAAATCATTACACACGCCCCGGTAATTCGGATTTCGAGAGCCACCCGCCCCCCTGCCTCCACACTGCATCTCATTTTCAAATTCCATACTAACGACTAAGCCCCATTTCCTCTGCCAGTGTCCGGGACTCGAGTACACGAATATCAACTCTGTGCGCACATAATGAAGTCGGGTTTCGCGCGCGGGCCGCAGCACGACCGGTACACCAATTGTAACTTTGTACCGTAGACGTTAAAGTTAGGAATTCTTTGTGTTTTCTTGGGAGGCTCGCGGAGGGCTCGTCCGTACGTGCGAGGGTGGCAGGGGAGCTTTCCACTGAATAATATAGGGGAGACCCTCTCTTATTTTTTCGTGAATTTTTTATTTAAGAAAGGGATAAGATTTTAATGTGGGCGCCTTTATTACTTGCGATTGCGAGATGCGCCATTGTCGGGAGTCTTCGAGCGTATGGGGTTTCCGCTTAAAGTATTTTGTATGAGATATTGTCGGGGACACCGGAGGTATGTCCGTAATGACGTTTTAGCAGATTCTCTTTTTTGCCCGCTGTCGTTTTCTCAGCCGAGGGGAAGCTGTAATCAACAGTTTTTCGGTTCAGCTTCAGGTGTAAGGCGCGCTCTTTTTGTTTTTGCGGAGATTACGGAGATATGAGGTGACGTCACGTCGATCTGCTTAGCTCAGCGTTTTGTTTCCACGTCTGTGTTGTGGATTATTGCGTAATCCTTTGTTTACGTTTTTGCTGAGTACCATATCTTCTATCGAATAGTTATAAGTGATACATTTACATAGTTGTTTTATCTATTTAATTCTAATGTAAGCTGTCAGAAGATAGATAAACTGAGCTGATAGTTTGGCATCAGTCTTTGTAAAACGTTTTCTAGCAATGCATTTAGATTAATAGATAAATGCTGTAATACTTTTTTGACATTTGTAACAAATATGTAGGTATTATAGGATTAAACCTTATTTTTCTTTTGTTAAGTTAACTAAGTCTAAACAGATGGTAAATTTAAAAAGCATTTGCAATTTACAAGTCAATTTTATTATCCAAAATTAATGTAGTTTTCGAAACCAGTTTCTCTTTAACTACTGTAGTTTTATTTTACTTATAACTTCTAGAGTCATTTATATACCTGCTAACCCCATCCTTCACACATAGGTACTCAATCTTCCTACCTACTTCATCATTAATTACTAAGAAACTTGTATCAAAAATTGGGTTCCACCAGGGCAGCATATTATGCCCACAATCATTCAATCTAAGTTATCATCCGGGCTGACGATCAATCAATCTGTCAGTCCACTAATAAGTATTCCGCCCACACCAGGGCCGTGGTCACCGGAAGCTAGGCCACATTCTCCGGCTCTGCTTGCCCTTGAACCGTCCAGCCTCTAAAACAATGGTCACAGCTGTATGGCTTAAGATGTTAGATGTAGCGGGAATCGTAAAGGTTAACGATCCTCCTAAAAGTTCTTTTTCAAAAATATTTTTTGATGTGGCTGGTGTGAGAGTAAATCATTTAACAAAATTGTATTAAAATCAGTTAAACAATTAGAAGAAGATGACTATAATTGTGAACGATTTTTAAGGAAAAAGGGATAAAGAAATGTTTTTCCATTGAAATTAACTTATCACTTCTATGGAATGATTTGCGTTATAATTAAAAACCTAGAACCTTGCATGATGATGCTTATTTTAAAATTTTATTTCTTACCAATGATATTGTACCTTACTTTTTGATACCTTGTTTTTAAAAATTGTATTCCACAACTATGCTATTCTACCATCTACCACTTTTGATTAGTAGATTTTCGATTCTGTAGCCCGCTATCACCCGTCCCATATCCCACACATCTGACTCATCAGGTCGGAAGTACGAATCGCATTATTAGTTGCTTTGTCGGCTCATTTAAGCTTTCAATAAGTGTCCGACGACAATTCTCTTTACCAGAGCCGCCGATACACATCTACATTCTAATTGTATAGTTTGTCAGCTACCAACGCGTACTGTCATTACTTCTAAGTACTGGGTTTTAATTTGGACACGTATGGCCATTAAATTCGCGGAATGCTTCGAGTTTTTTTCTGGTCGATTCGACGGTTGAACGTAAAGCTTATGTGCTTAGTATTCATAACGTCTTCTCATATTTTTGTGATTATGTTGTTGTGTAACTGTTATGGTACGTTGTAATGGATTTTAATTATCTATCTATCCATAATCTCTGGATAAGTAAGTAAAGTCATTACAATTAATTCTACAGTGTTAAAAAATCTTGATGGTTTCTGGGCAATTGTGGGCAGATACAATATTGAAAACGACTGTTGATAAAGCAAGATAGATAAACTTTTATTCTTATTGATTTTTCGTTTCAAGGATCCATCTTTTGTCCAAGATTTACAATATTTATAAGTTACTACAAAAAAATCAACAGTTTGATATTAAATATCAAATTTTCTATCTTTTCTCTTTCATTTTTCTCATCAGACATTATTTATCTATCTCTCCCTCTCGTGAACCAACACCAAAACATTTCACGTAACTCCTAACTCAAAAACTACAGATAGCACCGCCTAGGTCACAGTGGGTGCTCTAAGCCGCTATACACATATCTGGTTGTAGACGTTATCCATTAAGCCACAGACAGCTACTTAGCGCTTCGCGTTGCTTTTGTTCGTCCTGTCACTCCCTCTGACGTATCGCGTTTTTACTGCAAGCAAATCATCTTGTGCTAATATTAGTGCGTCTAGTATTTAATTTATTGCAGTTTTTTTTAGTTTGCTAGGTTGATTTTGAATAATTACGTGTTCGATAAATTAATGGTTTTAAAATTTGAAATTCGGTTTAAAGGTGCAAAAATTTAACTGTTGTGTTGTTCATTTTAGCGTCTGTGTTAGTTTACTTTGTGTTGTTAATTTTTGTGTCTCGACCTACCCTAAGTGTAGTTGTAGTGTAGTGAAGTTGTAGTTGTAGTAACAGACCATAGCAGTTGTAGTGGTAGACTATAGGAGAGCAAAAATTTTGGGTTGCGTTTTCAACTCAGTCCAACCGGACTGAGTTTATTATTTAGTGCCACATAAGGCTCTAATGTCGTCATGACTAAAAGTGCTAATAAGATACAAGAAAACTTTCTCGTTTTAAAAAAGGCTTTATCTTCGCTTCGTCTCAGCAGAAAGGAAACAGTATTCACACTTCTATTGGCTCTGAGTGCAGTATAAATTGACTCGAAGGAGTAACATATTCGTTCTCGGATACGATATTGAAATCGCTGTAGAGACGTCGAACATTCGACAATATAACCCATCGATATTTAAGTGTGATGGAAAAAAACTACAATATCATATACAGAAGTCATGCACGACAAAGGGGTTTCAACTGGATTTTTCTTAATTTCGAAAAGACTTCGCTTAGAGTGCTTTAGGGTTGTCACTTTACAGTTTAATATGTTGTAATGGAATCTCGAAAGCATTGCAATTTACATTTTTGTTTTTATTAAAATATACGTATGATACTTTCCTTATTTTATTAAATTTTCTCGATGTTAACAAGTTAATAATAATTTAATACGAAGTATAATTTTATCCAGGAAATACTCGTTATATTAAATTATTTTTTGTGCTTCTTTTATTTTTGCGTCCCAACCTTTATGTCGTTCATAAAACAATAATAAACAATTATTGTACGAGTATCAATCAAATTAACTAATTTAAATAAGCAAAAAACCCAAAAGGTTATTCTTAACAACTTTACTTAAAAGCAATTGAAACACCTAATGTGTTTCATAACAATTATATTACACTTAAACATACATTACATTTTTTAGAACCATAAAATATTTTGTTTAAAAAACCCGTCCAAAAGTGACAACCCTAGGCAGCACGCACAATGAGATCTCATACAAAGAGCCGAAGGGTGCCGACGGGATGGCGCTTTTAAAAGTATTACACCCCCCACCCACCCTCAACCCTTGCTGATTATTTTATATGTGGCTAGGGGTAGCTAGTGCAAATTTGTCAAGTTGCAGACAGATTTAGAGTAAGTGTTTACGGTATTACTTGGATGTACCGCGCAACAACGGAAATGGGAATGTCTTGTACTGTTGCGATACTGTAGTGTAGTAGGACTGCAGGTACTCACGATTTGTGTATCGTTAGTTATGTAATTAGTATTTGGTTAGAGGTAAATGTTATGTTTGATATTAATATGTGGTAATAAAAAGTTTTGTTGACAAAGATAGTGTAATAAAAACAAAATGTTGGTAACGAATCGAGTTTGAGGTATGTTGATTAAGAATTCTCAGGTTTTCTTTTTGTTTATGAAATTATTTATATTTATTTTGTTTTCAAAAATGTGTCGAGGAGTTTCTTTCTGCACTTCTTCTCCACGACAAAACACTTCTCTGAAATGGTGATGTATTAAATAATTACGTGCATAAGTGTATCAGTGATATCTACATATCTTAATATTTTTGATTGTTTTTCTTGTGGCCACTATACACTATTAATAGTATAGGACGTTACATATATTTTTTATTAGGGCAGGAACCCCATAGCCCGTGGCACGTGTCACAAACTTAGAATAGGATCGTCAGAGAGACTGTAGTTCATAGATCCTGTTATTAAGTTAGGAAGTCTTGTTAAAATCTGGCAACATAGGACCTTTTACTCAGAAACGAAATTTTTACATGAAACTGTATTATTCTATCTAGTAAATATTAATATTGGTGATAAATTTCGCGGGTGCTAGATGTGTCAGGATGGCCGAGCGGTCTAAGGCGCTGCGTTCAGGTCGCAGTCCACTTCTGTGGGCGTGGGTTCGAATCCCACTTCTGACAATGGTATTATCTGTGACATTTTTTATTGTTTTTTTTTAACCTACACTGTCATAGCTTTTTTTTTTGCATTTTTTTTCAGTATGGCATTTTAAATAATTAAGAAACGTATAATAATTGCGATGTGAAAAATACTTTTCAAAATGGACTGAAAATTGCGAAAAAATCATTAAATTTTAAGATCGTTCATAAAAATAGATAAATAAAGATATTAAATTGTCGCCGTAGTGTAGGGATAATCTGGACTGAAGATGTCCTATTTCCCCAGCTAGACTCAATCTACTAACTAGTCAGATTGTCGACCAGGGAATTGTCAAGTCTTCGCTTATTTCTTAACGATTCTCCAGATTGGAATGGTCTCATCAAATTCATTGCATTGGTTGATCAATGTTAAAATGTTCTTTTGTAAAATATATTATAGAATGCTAGTTTCCGCCCGCGGCTTCGTCCGCGTGGAAATTGACTAATCCCGCGGAATTTCCGAGATAAAAACTATCCTATGTGTAAATCCAAGTTTCCCTCTATGTGTGTCCTAAATTTCATGAAAATCGGTACGACAGTTTTTGCTTGAAAGAGTAACAAACAAACATAGAAATAATAAAAAACATTTTCTCAATACACTCCCTACCTAATAAAGACACGTGCCCTATTGGCTCGGTATCATTCATATTTCTGTACATTTTCTTAAGAGCACAGAGAAACCTATTTAAATCTCAATACGAGTAGTCGTAATAAGATGGGAGCTGGAGGGGGGGGGGGCAGATTGCCTCCCCCACCCGCGGGATTACTGCACTACTGCTAGGGATGTTCTAACGCCTTCGCGGATATTTTGCTACCGTATCCGTTGCGTTTTGCGGGTGTTGATGTAAAGGAGTAACAACGATTCATTCCGGTCTGATCCCCTAAACGGATCCACTTGCCTTATTAATTTTGCATACAATTAGAATGATTGATGATTGTTTTGTTGAACAGTTTGCTTAGTCTAATTGTATGCTAAATTAATATGTTACACTTTGTTATTATTTTATTAAATTATTAATAATTATATTATCTTAAAGTAACTTGAAGCAACATAAGTCAACAATTTTAATTTTATAACGAGATTTCGGATACGAATCGAATCGATACGAATTAAATCCGTTATATCGGAACTTAGATCGTATCAACGGATATAGTAAAAATCCGAATTCGTATCCGCGGATATTTTCACCGAGCTCATCCCTAATAGCCACTAATAGTTAATACGTCTGTTGCAAATGGATGACAACACGCTTCGGTTTCCTCAAAACTGAACCATTTTGTTTTAGAATAGGATTTTCTTTTATACCAAACCGAGGAAAGTCAGTCTATTGTAGTAAGTTATCGTCGTTTGTGGATATGTTACCAGAGATAATTAATAACATGTTGTCAATGCGTTGCCGATTGAAAAATACTGATGACGCCAAATTGACTGTGCCCTTGCACCATATAGGTACCTCCTTGAAATTTTGGTGCTTTAGATTTTAGATGGACGGTGGTAGACAGGCTGAAGGAAGACAAATAGAAGAACAGTTGGTTTTAAGCTAGATGGTACAGATTCCAGTGATCGTGCATATAAAGAACGAATGTTTTTACACGCTTTTTATTAGCCTCACCTGTATGTTTGTATGTTTGTAACCGACTTCTTTGGGCGCGATTTTGACCCACTTTAAACGGCCAGATTTCGTT
>DWKA01000867.1:0-14271 GCA_018249155.1 Panoquina ocola ocola
ACAAAATTTCATACAAATCGGTTCAGCCGTTTAGGAGGAGTAAGGTAACTAACACTGTGACACGGAAATTTTATATAATTATTAGATTAGATATTTAGCAGTATTTTAAATCAGAAGCATACCATTTCAACTGTTTCAAACGATATCAGTCAATCTATACCTGCCTCCATTTTTTTTACTTATCAAGTCATTTTAACATGCTACCACTTATAAAGCTACTTACCTAATGTCTGGATTCATTTCAATTTACATTTATTTTGATTGTCATTGGTACATGCAGAAAAATTTAAAAACGCGACATTTTTGTGAACCATTACAAAACAATACGATGAGTAAATACGCTAGGCCTAGAACGGTAAAACGCTCGTTTTTTCCTCGCTGACGTCACACCGTCACGGTGGTACCCCCGGACAGTGCGCACGCCGCTCTAGACGATGTTTTGACAGCCGCTATCACGGTAACGGTCGGCGGCATAAAGAACCGTCATTTTCGCCACAATACCGTTAAACGATGGGCTTAATTGTAAAGAATTGTGTCGGATCTGTGTGGCCTCCACTTGATGCTTGAGGTTGTATAATTAATGGCAATTATTAGATTCCTCATATTGTTAACGGTGTGGACGAAGAATCCAAGATAAAATAATAAAATGTTGATTAATTAAGAAAAAGAAATTGATAACAACTGCAATGTCAAACTTAACAAAAAACGAGATAAAAGAAAAAAAAGCTAATAAATATTAGATAGAAATACGAAGATTGAGCGTAAATTCGAAATTCAAAGCATAATTTTGCAATCATAGAGTAGCAACACATGGTTGTTTAATGAAAAAATGTTGTACCCTCAGTATCTATCGATAACACAGATAAGGCAGAGCTTATCTGACGTGTGGCGAGCCTCGGAGTGAGCAATAAAGATGCGGCGATAGCCCGCGCCGCTCCGCAGATTCGATAGCGCTAATACGTCGGACGCTGTTTGCTGATCTATTAATCTTTCGCAACGGTTCATACTGTAAACCGCAGTTATGGGATCGCATCGTAATGAACAATGTATTATGAAATATTAATACAAGCTTCACTGACCTGGACTGGATCCTGGTTGATACGGAAACATCATTTTTCCGTAAGCATTTGATTTGTAATGATTGATTGAATAAAACTTTAAAAAAACCTTATATTTCTTGCTTTACTACAACAAATTAGTTTTTACAGTTTCGTTGTTTCGTGGGACTGGAAACTTGAAGTTAAGAATACCTTTTTACATTATAAATTCCTATAGTACACGTGAATAAATAGGTAATTTAGTCTAAGAGCATTTGTGACGCATTGCACTATTAAAATGTGATCCTAAGTAATGCTTTTTATTAGTATTACGTAGGAAAAAATAACTAATTTTCGACTAAACAAAAATTTATAGAATAAAATGAGTTGTCTGTTTTCTGCCTGCATACAAATACGCTGCAAAAACTTAGTAATTATAATCGTTTGACTTAAGATTGGGGACACGTAAAAATAAACTTAAAATATCCATAAAATTTGACCCATGAAACTGTTACGTAAATATATAAAGTGTCATTTTTTTAATTGAACACCATTTCTCTTAAACGAATCGAGCAGGTACCACCTGAAACCCACCAAAGATGAAACCTGACACCGTCTGACAAACTGACAAATTACAACCTCCTTACGATAAAATATAATCTCAAACAAAATCATACACTAAGCCATTTTTCATACGTAAATGTTACTCGTAAACTTATTCATCATCTTAGTGGGTCGGCCGATGGAGATATCTTAATACATCTGGTAATTACTCGCGGCAATGACTCGATAAATCTTGACGAAACACAGTTGATGTATTGGCAGCTTAATAGGTAAAAAATTGGCGGGGTCAAATTGCAAGTTGTGATCGCGCGCGCTACATTCTTATATTTCGGTTTAGATAATAGGATCACGTCTAAAATGTAACTACCTATGATTATCGTGTTCTAAAATTACAGGATTTATCGTTATTGATAATCATATCTGTCTACAAAAAGTAAAAGTTCATAATATGACTTACGCATTTATTTGAAATAACTTGGTATTATAAAAATACCTTAATGAATATTCATACATGTCACCTGGTGCCACATCTTAATACGTTCAGTAATTAATCGACGCTTCGATGATTCCGAAATGAGTTATCCGCATGACCGCACTAGTTTTTCATCAGCTGGGGCCAATGCTGGGGCCAACGATAGGGCCAAAAAAGCCCGAGTATTCCTCACCTAGTACGACATGTTACAATATAAATTGGCAAGTGTTGGTATCGTCATGAAATGTCATCGAACTACATCGCACTTCAATTGTTAATAATTATTGGAGTAGTTTTATATCGCGTGTTCAGTAATTGTATTTCGGTGCATGAGCCGCCGCTTTCTCTTTCATAGGGTTCTATGCGGCGACAAGGTCGGTTTCTGGCTTTTCTAGATATAATGGCATTCAATATTTTTCTTAAAGTATATTTTGTTTATTTGCCTTTAAATTCCTGAACAGGTGTTCCTGAACTTGACTCATACTAAAACGTTGTTAAGTTCAGTTAAAATTATTCTTGCGTGTTGTTAAAACCACAGGCTAGGTCTTAGAAGAAATTATGTAAAAATCCTCTCCTCCCCTGTTAAACAAAAATAAGCAGCCATTACAACGGACAGATGCCATTAAAATCTCAATTAAGATTACCTACATTATTATCATTCAGTCACACACTTTGAACTTGTCAGGTTTTATCAGGCGGCGAGCTAAACCTCGATAGTACTCTCGTAAATTGAGTAGAATGAAAAAACCGTTTGCACACACGCACACAAGTGTACCTGACTTGCCCAGCACACACGTATGCAACCCGTAGTAACAAGTGCACGACGTCACTCCGCTCAGTGGGTCAGTATCGCGTTGATGTCATTTGTACGGAGTGCGGCGGTACGTGCGCGGAGGTCGGTACGCACTGCACGGCTAAACGCTGGCCAATTAAGCTGTTTGTGTGTTAATTAAGTTGTATGTGTACGGGCATTGTAGGTTGCGATACGACGGGTTGGCTAGACAGCAATATTAAATTTTTTAGAGAAACGTTTAAAATCATTTTACAATATATAATACATTATATGAAACTAATTTTAGTTTTATTTGGAAGTCAGAAAGGTCGGTCTGTAACTTTATCTTATCTTGTGAAAAAATCTACGATTTATTACCATTTACATTAACTTAAATATTTGTTCTAAATGCTATAAAATTAAATTGGAGTTTACAATCCACCTAGTGTTATACATAATGTATATCGAAAAAAATGATGTGTTATGCGGCCTATTTGCTAGTAGGTAGGTACTATACTCGTATTTTTATTTAAGGATATTTAGAGTTCTGTCACCCTTGAAGACTGAATGAGCGTTTGTAAAGGTCGTCTGCAGCGACTGCACATACTTTTTTTTTTCTTCAAACAGATTTAGGCATTCCTCATATTGGACATAGCGCACTTGCCAGAATCCTAAAAAATATAATCAACGCAACCACAATAACATTGCACAGATATGGCTAGTTTACAGCTAAATTTCGCATTCATTATCACATTATTAACGGTATATTAAATGTTATACATAAGGTCAAGCTTTTAACGCGCTAATTAAGCGCAATTGGGCGTTGACTCCAACCCGTTAAATATGAACATCTATTCGGTTTTAACGAATCGATATGAAAATTCAATACTAACAGATGTATGTATGTGAGAACAAACTACCACGATCATATTTTACTATAAATTTTCCACACATAACATTCACATGACATTTGTTGCCACCATAAAAATAACTTTCATTTTCAAAAAAACATATAAAAATATTTGCTTGCCCAAAATTTGTATACAAGCCGATAAATAGAGAACCGTATTAGAGACATTGTGCGAAATGTAAAAGTTGTCAATTGGGTGATAAGTGAATCTGTTGCTGTTAATTTGGACCTTATGTCGACGCAGGAAGGTTTACGACGACGGTCTCCTATGGATATGAGTGACCTTTCTATTTGCCAAGTAAAAGTAATACTACATTTCAAATGTATTGATTTTCCACTGTTGTTGAAACACGACTCTCCGATTGTAGGCTTGTGGTAATGGTGAATAAGAGTGCGACTACTTTAGGCGAAGGCTCATTTTAGGATAAAAATATCTTCTCAAAGGTGTAGATGTAGCACTTCATTCAATTTTTTTTTTACTTTTACATTTTTAAAATCGAAAATTTTAATATTTTTTGAGTTGTGACAGTATTTTAGCGTAAATTTTATTTATCTACTACGCACATTACAATTTGGTGGTATCATATTATAAACTTCGAACTTTAATTTGTAAAAAGATAGCTGTGTAAGCTATACATTGTAATAAACAACAACTTATTTATTTACTAAGATATCTACGATCTCATAAACATGTTACACGGTAGTGTTGCTTTTATGTAGTGTAACAACAATTTATTAATAAATTTAATCCTATAAGTAGCTAAACCTGCGAATGTCGAGCCCGCACTCACTTTTACCAACGACTCTATGTGTGACCTTAGCGACAGGTGCACCTCTTTTGAGGCTTCAATTGAGGCTTTTGTTTGAGGTGCTTGACCTCCCGCACGTGACCACCAGCTCTAGTACTTCTGCGGAATGACATTCAATATTTTATTAATTTTACTTTTTTCATATCTAAATGAACGGCAGATATAATATTTATGTGACAGATAAAAGTTTGTACTCGGGTCGTCGACGCTTGTCACTCCCTTGTCATTTTTGTGTTCGTTATATGAATTTATAGTACTCGTATTATCCATGTCATTGTTTTACATAGCGTAAACATTTTTTGTTGTATTGTGCTACAATTAAATATGAATAACTTCATAATAAACGAGTTTAGTTATTTAATAACTTGTCCGCTTATCCTAAGTTATTCATAAATAATTGAGTCGAAAACACAAAAAAATACTTTCTCACTGATCGCAAAGGTAGTACCTACTAAGTACGGAGCGTTCATACCGTGCGTGCCGCTCGCGCTTGACCGCTGGTGAATTTTAGCGCGCGACTGAAATGACCTTACCGCGCACCTGCCCGAGAGTTAATACCCAAACACGGGCGTAAGGTGATTGTTTCATTTCAGGTGCTTGACCGCGCCGTATACAGGGTGTTTGATACACTTTATTACTAGCGCCCACTTCAGACCGCGAATTTAATTACTTAATTTGCTAAACTTACGTAACTACTTAGTGATTTATTGATTTAACTTAAATTTTATGTTTAAACGACCTAGAATTTTAATTTTTTTATTTAATCGGCTACAGTGAAATAATTAAAATGAGACATTTGAAGTATCGCGCAGTATTCTTATTTTTAAACGTAACTTTATGATGGGTCTTAAGTTTATTGAAATATGTACTTAAGTTAAATAAATTTCACTTTGAGATTTGACTTCAATTCCATAATTGGCGTTGCTACCTCCTGTCTAAAACGACTGGATGATTTATTAGGTTAACAAAACAAAGCTAACGTCCTTAGAATTACAATAAACAGTACGTGAGCGAGCGCCCGTCCCGCCATAACGGTCGTCGGTTTTACAATTTCAATCATCCTGTAGTTTGTGGGAGTGTCGTTACGTCACACCGCGTCGATAAGATACACGCGTAGTTTAAGGTCGCCGTACTGTTAATGTAATATGTGCTCTATGTCTTGACAATAGAGTCCAAAGTAATCCGAGTTTATAGAACTCAACCGACATTGTCACGTCCGTAGTAAATAATCGATATCAATATTTTAAATACACACACGGTTCGGAATTAAATTTGTCAAATGTGAAAGCGTTTGTGGCAGAATGCTTTATAAATTATACGTTACTTAATGCATTGTATAAGTTTAGTAATGTATTTAACTTTAACGAACGTAAGCCACGCGGAGTGCAATGGTCGCTTAGTGTTAGCAAGACTTTAATTTGCAAACTACATATATGTCCAACGAACGATTTACTTAAGAATGGGTGCTTTTAAAATCTCAGGTAGATTTTGTAGATTTCCAAATTTAAAATGGCGAGTAGTGAACGGCAACCACACGCTATAGGGTAGTTTGTGGGATTCTGATTAACTGCGGCAATATAGAAGAGTTGAGGACCTAGGGTTCTTCCTTGAGGATTCCCTATATTGACAACAATATCTCGCGTTATTTTTATTTTCCCAACCCTACATGTTACACACCTTGTCGTTATCCTTTTCAGATTAAATAACAAAGTTTTGACTAGATCAAGGCCAGAGCCGAAATAGTGGTCGAAGTGGATATTTATTATAGTACAAATATCGCATGCCATCATAACATAATGATGTAATTTATCTAAGATACATTTTAAATGTGACTATAGCCGATAGATGTGCGGATACCCGATGGTAAGTGGTGAACGTCACTTGAATGAATGAACATACTAATAGATAGAATGCTCTTACTCGAGAGTACCCAGCCGAAATATGAAGAGTCGTAGGCCAACTTACTCAAGTATGAGGGTGGTAACTGTCCCAATAGGCCTTACGGACATATACGATGTTCGACATAATAATATATCTTGATGGCAAGTTTAGTTTTTTAGTGTAATTTATTTTAGTTAAAGTCCAAATCCAAAAAGAAAATTCATCTGATTTTTAAATGCAATTTCTTTTAGATCGTATTTTAATAAAAGTAGTTTGTACTTTAAATGTACTATTATATTCAGTAATACTGATACTGTTTACTATTTAAATGGACTAATTATAATCATCGTACGGCGCAATGTGCACAATTTTTACCGATAAACTCAGTAAACGATACGACGCAGCCCTCGTAAATAGCCACAAGGTGCAGAAATGGCCACGTTTTGATACTAAGGAGCCATTTCACTTTATTACGGCGGCGAAATTTTGTCTTTGTGGCGAACTAAAATAAAAAATACGGGTATTATTGCGACTGAATTATATTTGTGTCATTACATCAACTTAAAGTTTAAACCATCGTTGTTTTACAGACGCACGGAATAAAAAATTCTGTAGTTTAATATTATTAACATTAACAAACAAACACTACATTAATAATAATTTAAACATTTTTAGGAGAAGTTCACAATATTATAGGAATATGTATAGGAAAGGTCACGATCCCCTGCCTCCTAGGAACGTGCGACAAACTTCGAATAGTACCTACGTATATAAAAAGTATTGCAATTCGTTGTTCAGTAAATCTTGATGTTATTATTCGGTCTGTGGACGATATGCCTATTGGTGAAGTTAACTTTGTCAGTAAATATTAGTAATGGTCCAGTTTAATTACACTTGTCGTATATTCCGTTTTCTCTACTAATATTGCCTAGTAATGTCCGGTCTATAAATTTGTATAACGACTTTATCAGGTTTTTTATTATCAACCCCATTTTACACTAAGTCCAAAGTGAGAAGCAAATTTACGCTAAAGTAGGTAATACTGCAAACTTGTATTTTATTTTGTCTCTTTAAAACGCTACAACACAATGCAACTTTCACTAGTAATTCATAGGATACGACACAAAAACTACGTATGTGTGATCATAACGCTTGCATATTAGCCGAGCGACGGACATAAACAATAATGTGAGTCCACGTCACGTTAATAGCCGATAGTGGATCGCTAAACTATATTTTACGCGGCGCGCGCCCCGCCGATAATAAATAACAACTAATTTAATGGGTAACTGAATAAAAATATTATACTGTTCTTTAATTGAATACCATTTAGGTAGAAGTATATCGAACACTTTTCTTTTAAATGCGATCATAATGAATGTATCTACTGTGTACTTTGACTTATGATGCTTCAGTTAGTTCAGTTACACAATCCAGATAGCATGCGAGATAGTGGTGAATGAGAGCAAGTAATAAATTAAAGAAATAAAAAACAAAATACAGTTTTTACACTGAGGAAAGAACATGATAAACAAATCGATTAATTTGTGTAACTACTAGTGGAAATGATAACAATCGATTTTAAGGTAACTTAAGATAAGAAAGAGAGATAGCTCTTCAACCTGCACACATAACAATTAGTTACAGGACTAAAATAACAGCATTGTGAAGAGCGAGATAAGCTTCAATAAGTATGAGAAAATTTAGATATTTTGTAAATCTATCTATTAAATAGACGACTAATCGATCCTGTCAATGATCGTTGAATCCTTCAAATGGCCCCGGGTCGCGGACCACCAAGACAGCCGTAATCCAATAAACGGACCCCATTCGGACATTCCTCAAGGCCGCGCCGGCACCCCGGGCACTGACCCGCGGTCCCGTTACAAGGTCCCGGGCTATCCCATCAAAAAACGGGGAGCGATGACCGCGCGCAGCGGTTTTTGTCCCGGAGGACTCGGATATATTGTTTGAGGGACGCCGCGCTTTTTTGGGCAGTGCTGTTATGAACATGTAAAGTTCTTTCACACTGCCGCGTTAAACGAAACACGCGAGGCTGCGTCGCGTCCATATTTTTTATTAGAATGTTTGTGATAAAGTGATGCATTATGGTGTTGTGCGTTTTTTCTTTTAGAAAAATATATAAAATGAGGTATAAAATTATTTGCAGCAATTAGTTAATAATTATGACTTCGAGGGATTGTCATTAATACTACAGGTAATAATTATGAGTTCAGTGGATACACATGTCATCTTTTACCTAATTATATTTATGTAACTTACACAAGCTTACACATTACCTATTGATTTCACATGACGTCTTTTGATGTGGTGTTATTTTACAATAACAATCTTACGGTCGCCGTATATTACACCAAAGTAAGTAGCTACTTCCTTTAGGACTCTACATGTCTTGCGTAAGCCAATTATATGCTATGTTATGCGATGTTAACCTAAACACTACACGATGCTAGGATTCCATTCATTCTTAAGCTAAAGCCGACTGAAACTACACACTTTTAGCGGCCGTTTTTAGAGCCGTTTTAAAGAGATAACAGTGGAAAATAAAAACTATTTGGTTTATTGTTTTTACGACGGAGCAATTACTGGCGAGTGCCGAGGAGCGCCTACCTGCAAGGTTATACAGTTATTATGCGTATTGTTGCGTTAAATGTTTAACTTTTAAATTAAGTACAAAACTCATAATATTTATTTATGATTTATTATATTTTACGGTATATTGCGCTCAGGTACCGTCTTTAGCAACAAGCCGACGTTTCAGTAGCTAACTTCAGTCCTTCCTTCTGTCCTAATTGAAGGTTGTCACAAGTGTCTATGGTCAACTTGGGATAATGTTAGAACTGCAAGTTCACTGCTATAATTATTTAAAAGGGGTTTAGAGTTATGTTAGTCAGATGAAAAAAATAATTATAGAGATCTTAAATGTATCATATATGTTCATTAAAACCTTTTCTGTCACGTAAGTGATAATTACAGTAGGCACTTTCAAGTCGATGCTATGGTAATACTTCTGAATTCGGTTTCATCGTGATCACCACGGCGTCGTTAGGATTCATTGTGACGGTTGAAGACATTTTGAAACCCTCGATAAAATTCTGGATAGAGTTGCGCGCCCTACAGAGCTTATCAATCAGAACACAACAAATACAATATAATTTCCAGTATCCTCTTCTTTTAAACAAAGGCTTTCCTCGCTATTGTTTGGAGTCCAATCCTTCTGTACACCAATTGTTTTGTTACAACGATATTGGTATCAATTGTTATGCAAATGCATTTCTTTACAAGGCCGGCGAACATGGCAATAAAGCTATGAGTCCACATTTGCATAGAACATGCGAGGGATAGGGCTGACAGTGACAACGTAAAAATACCATGGACGTAATCGTGCAGGTGGTAGAGTTTTTTGAACGATTCAGCTGAATTTACTGACTTATCGATGTCGTTTAAAATAAAAAAATATATATTTAGATAAATATTTTCATAGTTTTCAGTTCTTAACATGTTGAAATTTTAAATGCATGTACTTTAAAATATGTTTACGTGTTTCCTTATAAGTTACAACGACTCTACATATTTTTAATCATATTTACATTACAAATAATGTTAGTTGTTTTATTGACAGTTTTTGTAGAGTACATTATATTTATTTATTTATAAAAAATGTTCACTAGTTATTAAAAAAATACCTTTAGGTTACCCATAAAATGAAATGTGACTTCTCAACGAATTCTGTTTTTTAAATATTCCTAAATTCATATAAAAATTAAGGGCGACATACAAACTGACATATTTTAATATATTACCCTCTACTTAATAATAAATAATAACAGTTGACAACCCTACCGCGGCTGCATTGTGCATGCGGAAGACGATGCAATTAGCCCGCACTTGTAATGGAAATGCATACGTTTGTTAAATAAAATGTCTCTCCCACTCTCCCACTGCCGCACTTTATTTTAGCTGTAGAAAGAGAGGATGACGTCATCAACACATCGTCCACCGAACTCCCGAAAGCATCTGCAGTTATTAATAATTTCTGTTGTAATTGTATTTCTTTCTATTATTTGTATAAATGTTTGCAATGCCGCTCTCTAGTGAGTAAGTCTAGTTCCACTCAACTAAATTTGTTTTATTGCTACAATTTATAAAACTTAAAAATGGAGTCTAAATGGTTATTATCAGTCGTGTCCAAAAATACGGAGGTACTTGAGAACTTGTAGGTTACTGTAAAAAAATACACTAAAAAGGAAATTAATTTTAATGCATTTCAACTCATCTACAAACGCAGATAAAAACTCGTGTTCTATCCATTGTATTGAAGGATTCTTGTAATAATGAATACACTGCAATCCAAAACACGTAACCCATAATCATATCAAAAGGGAAACAAAAAAGAATCCAAATTTGAATTTGAAAAAATATAATCCATGTCGGCGTCGATACGTGCGCGCGCGCATCGTCCACACGCCGGCCACTACCAAAAACCCGTTGTATTTCTAACGGTACTACAGCCTTGACAAACCGACGGTGTTTATATTAGGCAATTAGGATCACAGGGCCCGACAGGACCCGAATAACCCGCTATTGTACGGTTGTAGCATAAAATGCAAAATATTTATTTGCCCCGGTGCAATGGCAATAAACAATTAGTTTCATTGTTTCTTTCTATCTCCTCGCCAGTCCTCCGCTGAAACCGGTGCAGTGAACATTACCGAAACCCGTAACGGTTGTTATCCAGTTCTGTGTAATTTCTTTTAATTGAAATAATGAGGCGAGTACCGAATGCTTTATTAATTTTAATAATTCATAATTATATTCTTACGTTTATTCCGTTACAAGGCAGTTCATCTCAGTGTCCGGTTACCGACGGAATAACGTACATATACTGTAAGTACTCATTATATAGTGTTTTTAATAAACAGCAAGCAAATAAAACTCGAGAAATGCGTGATATCAAAGTGAAAATTCGATGACGGGTGCTATATTCTTCGACAGAATAAATATATAGGGTTTCTTTCTTGCAAACCGCGTTGCCTAGTTGGCAGTCACGTCTGCAAAGCGGAGGTCCAAGGTTTGATTCTCGGACTTGGGTGCTAGTAATGTGTTAATTAAGTTGTCCGTGCTATCCGGAGTGTGTACCGTGGTGTGTGGAAAGCCTAGTGTTGTGTATGAGTGTGTAAGCCTTTAAGTAATATGTAACGGGGAAGGAACTCACACCATACCACCGGTCCTATAGTCTGTACATAAGGCGATTCTGTCGAGTAATAATTTCTTATAGCCACTATGTTACGGGCTGAAGGATGCTGTTGTGTGGTATCAATCTGTTAAAGATATCAAGATGCCCCCGAAGCAAAAGTTATTCCGAGTGATGAAATATTTAGAAGCGTAACTATTGCATACGTTTATCGAATTATTTGTTTAGTTAATGGTAAGCAAGAGTTTTATCAGTGGGTGAATGAAGATTAAAATAAATAACTCCACATTGCCAAGCACTTGCAAATTTTTTTTTTTCTGTAATTAACTAGTGTTGTTCTGTCCTGTACAGGATTCTGTTCGGGTAGGGGTTAAGGAATGATTTAATGACAACGTATCTACGATTTATAAGTTCCTCCAAAATATCTAACTTTATTACCGGAACACATGTCTTAACATGTCTTTTGAAATAAGGAAGTGAATTTTTGTCGGTACCAAACATGTCACCCTGGCATGTGACAGTCCGCGACCGACCACGCTAACTTTTTGATCGGTCGCGGCGCGAGCGGCGGACTACGACCGAGCCGACCTCATTAGTATACGTCCCGCGAAAGAATGTCAGCTAACCGCTCATTAGGAATTTTATTACTAAGCGGATTGATCATTGAGCTAATCTGGTTGAGCCCACTCGAAGCCCACCGCATATTGTTCCTCCGCATTACCACGAGCCAGCAGCCACGATAAGCCACGCGACACACTGACCAACATGCGCGGCCCCACCGAGGCGGATTCTTAAAAAAAAACGTATCACGAATTTAATATTTGGGACAACCCACACGGCGCCCGCATCGAAAATTTGTCTCCGACGAGCGAGCGAGCACGCGAGAGCGCGCGCCAACGAGAGTGAAAGAGACGGGCGATCGGAACAGGGCCGGCTAACGGTACCACGCGGAAGTGTGTCAGTGGCGTAAAGCGTAACTCAGTGTCGGTAGATCCTAACTGTCGCGGCGCGAGTTCGAAACGCAACCTTGACCTGTGGCAATACGATCGGAAGTTGACTACGCGTGATCTGGTTTTCGATTTTCACGGTACTGATTCACGACAATGGAACGATGTCTGCTTTTCTACTAGAGCCTCCAGTTTTTAACCTGCCCCAATGCTGGAGGTATTTTTAAATTGTCGTAAATAGAATGCAGTTTTGTGAAGGCATTGTGGTAATCAGTTACTGTTTTGATTACCTACGAACAAATCTCATTCCTTATAAGATATTGTCAACTTCACATCGAGCTTTTAAATATTAATATTACTTAGCTGAGGCAGGATTTTTTAACCTCAACCGAGCAGAAGACGACCACTTCTTGGCGAGAGGTCGCCGTCTGCCATGGTCTCCGGTAACACCAGAGGTGTCACTGTCGCGTTGTCGGCCAAAACACGACAGGAAAAACTAACCTCGAAGTCTCCTGCGTCAGGCTTCGTCAAATGTAGAGAGTGCACAAGCAATGAGACCCGTATGTTTTATTTTTTCCATATTAAAAAGTTTTCTTTCATAATTTTCACTTAGAATTTAGTGAAAATTACTTATCCACATGCGAGTTGTAAAATGAACTTCCTTCTGAGGTTTTTCCGATGCGCTATGCTCTTCAAAGAAGATATGAAAAAGTTCTTCTTTAGGGCCGACATTGCATTGGTGAGTCCTCTGGTGTTGCCTATGCCCATAGACAAACGAGACAACTTACCATCAAGTACCCGTCTGTTTTTACGCCTATTTTACTGTAAAAAAAATTAATAACAAAAACATGACGTTCAACTGTTTGAAGTTGATTTCCATGATGACACTTCTCGTTTATTTTTATTTTTTTACCACGACAATAATAATTATCTAGCGACAGCATTCCATTCGTTACGTCGCTCATCTGTTGCACATTTCACAGTTCATGAAATCGTAACGGCATAAACTATTTAAATTTTATGCCGCTTTAAATTCAAATTTACCTCAAATTGGTATCTCGATAAGATTACAGCCGGACGCTACGCTCCCAAAGTTTTCGCGTTTTTATCTACTTATTTACATAGCGATGTGATTTTATAACGCCTTCGCTGTGTCCTTATTAATTTTTATGTATAGCTGTCAGCGAAGGCATACCACCGCCGTTGAATCACATTGACCCGTTCTATCGTGTCGTGGAAATATCGTTATACACATAAAAAATGTCATCTACTTGCACATTAAAATTGTAAGTACTTGATAACTTATTGGAAATAATGGATTACAAACGTCATACACAATCTCAAAATACCGACAGTCATGGCTTAGGCGTACAGTTACTCGGTTATCTCACTACCAACCAGGGTACAGGGTTGTCAAAACATAACGTAAGTACCTATGTTCATGGTCTATATTAATTTCATTTACAAAGATTGCATGTTTGTTCCACAATAACGCAAAATGTATGAACGTATTTGCATGAAGTTTTTGACGTAGATAGTTTATAACCCGGAGTAACACTTAGAATACTTTTTATCGTTGTCCGACATAACACTATGGTGATGTTCATAATCGCTCAACTCGCCGTAGGCATCAATTGATTACATCTTCGTACCGTCTTGCTAAG
>DWKA01000868.1:0-5000 GCA_018249155.1 Panoquina ocola ocola
GATGATGATGATGATGATGATGATGATGATGATGATGATGATGATGATGAAGGGCGCTAGTGGATCGTTTCAATAATAAATGAAACGTACATTACGAAAAACAAAAAGTAACATGACAGATGTAGAGTATGTAGAGTATGCGCACGCGCACCGCCCGCCACGCGATCATACCGACGCCGCTGCAAATACATGGGGCGGTGAGACGCGAGCGCCGAGTGCGAGCGCGGCGCGACAATCTGTGTTCGCGTCTAGTAAGCGTTGCGAAGTTAACCTTTTGTAGGGTTAGCGAAACTTGTGCGATGTTCACAACATATTTATATGTCACAATATATTATAATGTTTAAACATCACACACGCAACGTAAACGAGACGCGCGACATGTTGACGCGGAACGTGGCTCTACATATCGGGTTATGTCTCCATCTCACCGTTTCTAACGAACATCAGATCTCTTTTATTATTATTGTACAGTGTGGATCGACCGTTTCGATATTTAAGATACGAATTCGGTTAAAACATATCGATCCTACAAAACTTCCGTGCACGTCGCTCGACGACGGTTCATCTTGGCGCAAAACGTTACACGGCATACGTCAATAACAACGCCGCGGACGACATCTCTCAAACACCGGGCTGATGCGATATATTGTTTTAACGTTAATGTTAGACGATATTAAAAAGTGATAAAACATAGTCCCGTTGCGAACTTTCCAATATGGGGTTACGCTCTCTAAAACGCGCGTACACTCTCTCGGTGTTACTCGGCGTCTTCAATGCAGGGATGCGTTGATTATCGCGTAAGTGTGACCGAAAAAACCGTAAGCGTACCATAATAATGTACGACGTATAATTACATCACTCGACGTCAGCGTGTCAAATCGCAAGACGTCGATTGGAGTGTTATCGTCCGAGCGATCGACGGCTACATTCGTCTCAGCGAGTGACTGTCAGCTCCCTGGTTGATCCTGCCAGTAGTTATATGCTTGTCTCAAAGATTAAGCCATGCATGTCTCAGTGCAAGCCGTATTAAGGCGATACCGCGAATGGCTCAATATATCAGTTTTGGTTCCTTAGATCTTACTCAGTTACTTGGATAACTGTGGTAATTCTAGAGCTAATACATGCAATCAGAACTCTGACCAGTGATGGGATGAGTGCTTTTATTAGATCAAAACCAATCGACGGAGGGCCTCGCGTCCGAAGTCGTTAATTTTGATGAATCTGGATAACTTTTGCCGATCGCATGGTCCAGTACCGGCGACGCATCTTTCAAATGTCTGCCTTATCAACTTTCGATGGTAGTTTCTGCGACTACCATGGTTGTCACGGGTAACGGGGAATCAGGGTTCGATTCCGGAGAGGGAGCCTGAGAAACGGCTACCACATCCAAGGAAGGCAGCAGGCGCGCAAATTACCCACTCCCGGCACGGGGAGGTAGTGACGAAAAATAACGATACGGGACTCTTACGAGGCCTCGTAATCGGAATGAGTACACTTTAAATATTTTAACGAGGAACAATTGGAGGGCAAGTCTGGTGCCAGCAGCCGCGGTAATTCCAGCTCCAATAGCGTATACTAAAATTGTTGCGGTTAAAAAGCTCGTAGTTGCATTTGTGCGCCGCGCTGTCGGTGCAACGCATCCGCGGTGATACTGACACGTTTGCGGAGCATATCGTCGGTGAGCCGTCGGTAAAACGCCGGTTCAATATCAAAATCCTATCGCGGTGCACTTCACTTGTGTGTCGAGATGGGCCGACAATTTTACTTTGAACAAATTAGAGTGCTCAAAGCGGGCTCAAAATGCTGCTTGAATATTTCGTGCATGGAATAATAGAATATGATCTCGGTTCTATTTTGTTGGTTTTCAGAACTCCGAGGTAATGATTAATAGGGATAACTGGGGGCATTCGTATTGCGACGTTAGAGGTGAAATTCTTGGATCGTCGCAAGACGAACATCAGCGAAAGCATTTGCCAAAGGTGTTTTCATCAATCAAGAACGAAAGTTAGAGGTTCGAAGGCGATTAGATACCGCCCTAGTTCTAACCGTAAATATGTCATCTAGCGATCCGCCGACGTTACTACAATGGCTCGGCGGGCAGCTTCCGGGAAACCAAAGATTTTGGACTCCGGGGGGAGTATGGTTGCAAAGCTGAAACTTAAAGGAATTGACGGAAGGGCACCACCAGGAGTGGAGCCTGCGGCTTAATTTGACTCAACACGGGAAATCTCACCAGGCCCGGACACCGGAAGGATTGACAGATTAATAGCTCTTTCTTGATTCGGTGGGTGGTGGTGCATGGCCGTTCTTAGTTGGTGGAGCGATTTGTCTGGTTAATTCCGGTAACGAACGAGACTCTAGCCTGCTAAATAGGCGTCGCCATTTAGGTGTGCTCGACTTCGGTCGTGCAACTCACTGGCGACGTATTAAAATTCTTCTTAGAGGGACCGGCGGCTTCGAGGCGCACGAGATTGAGCAATAACAGGTCTGTGATGCCCTTAGATGTCCTGGGCCGCACGCGCGCTACACTGAAGGAATCAGCATGTTCTCCCTGGCCTAGAGGCCCGGGCAACCCGTTGAAACTCCTTCGTGCTGGGGATTGGGGTTTGCAATTATCCCCCATAAACGAGGAATTCCTAGTAAGCGCGAGTCATAAGCTCGCGTTGATTAAGTCCCTGCCCTTTGTACACACCGCCCGTCGCTACTACCGATTGAATGATTTAGTGAGGTCTTCGGACCGACACGCGGTGGCTTCGCGGCCGTCGGCGTTGCTGGGAAGTTGACCAAACTTGATCATTTAGAGGAAGTAAAAGTCGTAACAAGGTTTCCGTAGGGGAACCTGCGGAAGGATCATTAACGTGTGTCTTTTGACGAAAGTCGAAAACTATACGTAGACAGATATCCAAGAATTCGACGATCGTCGTCTCACACGATCGAAGCGCACGTTACGTCGCCGAGATCCGAATGAGACGGTGAGAGTCGAGCGAACGTAGACCGGTGAGAATCCGCTGCCGCGAGTTCGCCATTGACAATAGCTTAATCGTTATTGTGCGGTTTTTTGGAATCGCCCTGAAGCCTCGCGGTTCATTTCGCGCACGGTGAATAGGCGTATCTGAAAAGATATACAACGAAGTGGTTTTTCTTTTTTTTTCCCCTCCGGGTTTTTTTTTTTTTTTAACTTCGAAAAATTAAAAAAAAAAAAAAATAACACGGATGCAAACACAGTAAACGCAACAGAAATATATAACGATGAGATCCCATTCGTTTGGAATCAAACAATTACCCTGGACGGTGGATCACTTGGCTCGCGGGTCGATGAAGAACGCAGTTAACTGCGCGTCATAGTGTGAACTGCAGGACACATTTGAACATCGACATTTCGAACGCACATTGCGGTCCGTGGAGAAACATCCAGGACCACTCCTGTCTGAGGGCCGGCTGTATAAAAACACATGCCACACTGTTCTTAGCGGGCAGCTCCCGAGCTGCCCACGACGTACACTTGACGGTTCGGATCGCGGCTATCGCGTCACTGCGATGTCGCGATGCGTCCGTTTAAATATCACACACACACACAATCGTACACATAACGATACGACATACTTGCATACGGATCGGACGGAATCGGGTTCACATTCGATTTCGCGTAACCTCCGTTGCGACCCTTCGTCAGTGCCGGTGGCTTTAACGCCCGGGCGCCAAGAGGGCTAGCCGGTTGGGAGCGCGATCCGTACGTGGTCGATCGCTTCGCGATCGCTCGTCTCCGTCCGCTACGGTCTGTATGCGTTGATAAGGTGTGTCGTTGTCGCGTATGTGTTACGTGTTGAGAAACACGTAGGCGGACTCGACGTCCGAAGTGCGTGTCGACGCGGTCGTGTCTCGGTTATGGTGGGGTGTGTGCGCGCGCGTTCGCTATGTTAACGCGTAGCTTTCGCGCACGCGCCCATCCCGACCGGATCGTACGGCGTCGATATCGCTGACGGATATCGCGTCTGCCTCTATTTTTATCGTTGGCCTCAGATCAGGGAGGATCACCCGCCGAATTTAAGCATATTAGTAAGCGGAGGAAAAGAAACTAACAAGGATTTCCTTAGTAGCGGCGAGCGAACAGGAAATAGCCCAGCACTGAATCCCGCGGTCGTACCGGTCGCGGGAGATGTGGTGTTCGGGAGGTTCCGCTTTCTCGCGGTCGTCACTCCTGTCCAAGTTCGTCTTGAACGGGGCCGTTTTCCCGTAGAGGGTGCCAGGCCCGTAGCGACGGAGCGCGTCCGCGAGAGGGACTCTCCTCAGAGTCGGGTTGCTTGAGAGTGCAGCCCTAAGTGGGTGGTAAACTCCATCTAAGGCTAAATATTACCGCGAGACCGATAGCGAACAAGTACCGTGAGGGAAAGTTGAAAAGAACTTTGAAGAGAGAGTTCAAGAGTACGTGAAACCGTTCAGGGGTAAACCTGCGAAACTCGAATGAACGAACGGAGAGATTCATCTTCATTCCGTGGCGTACGTGCGCGCGCCTCGATGTCGTCGGTCTCGACCGTGCGGCACGGGTCGCGCACGTCGACGTCCTCGGACGTTGTGCACTTCTCTCTTAGTAATACATCGCGACCCGTTCGGAGTCGGCCTAAGCTTCGTCCCGGAGTCCAGTTGTCCAACGAAAGGCGGACGGTTGGACGGTGACGTTTGCCGGCCGGCTATACCGGACGGTATTCAAACTAGATATGAATCGCGCACGCGTTTACACGCGTCCGGCCCGACGCAAGACAACGTCGTCATCGACGTCCTGCCAAAGCGCGGACGTTGGTGCGGCGCGTCTGTTATCGCTGCCGTGTAGTCTTGGACTGTGCGCGTCTCTGTCTGCGATGATTCAGTTTCGGGCACTCGCAGGACCCGTCTTGAAACACGGACCAAGGAGTCTAGCATGTGTGCTAGTCATTGAGACTATACATAAAACTGAAAGGCGCAACGAAAGTGAAGGCGTGCGCTCGTCGCGCGCTCAGGGAGGA
>DWKA01000868.1:7500-10000 GCA_018249155.1 Panoquina ocola ocola
CCCCTTCAGACGCAAGCCGGCCCTGAATAGAACCCCCCCGGATGAGACAGGAAGGGTCAGGTCTGCATCGGAGAGCGCATCAGCCAAGAGGGCCCTTACATCCCCTGACGCGCCGCTGCCGGTACGTAAGCGGATGCAGCGCAGCTCAACCAGGGATGACCCCGCGACTACCACGGACGACGACGAGGACCGCACCGGTGGTTTACCCCTGGGGAAACGTACTCCACTCCAAACCACCCCAGACACTGGGGCTGGCTCGGGACCAGCGTCGAGCGGCCGGGAAGACCAGGGCACATTCAACAAGGTGGCACTGCTAGAGAGTGTCGACCAAGCGCTAAAGCAAATCATGGGGGTGGCGACGGGGGTCAGCAGCAAACTAAACAAGGGAGACATCAACGTCATCAGCAGCTGCAGCCAGGAGATAGTGAAGCTGGTGGCCACACTGGAGCTCCATCTGGCCCAGAAGGAGCTGGACCTGGAGAGGGCGCAGAGCAGAATTAGAGATGTTGTGAGCAGGGAGAGGTCCTTGGAGGAGGGGGGAGGCGCTGATGCGGGAAGCCCGAAGAACTACGCTGCTGTACTGAAGCTGTCCAAAACGGCTGTACCGGTGACAGTTCCAGCACAGGGAGGCCCAGTGCTTGCGTTCTACCCAGCGGAGGACCAAGTGGACCAAATAAAAACGGCGGACGAGACGAAAAAGATAATGAAGGCCGCCATTAAGCCGGAAAGCCATGGGGCCCAGGTCTGCAAGGTACGCAAAGTGGGGAACGCCGGGGTGATTGTACAGACCACCAACCGGGAGGCCGCGGACAATTTGAAATCCTCAGCGCCCCCCTCCTTGAGGGTCACGGAGCCTAGACAGCGCCGCCCTCTGGTGGCATTCAGGGACATAGAAGGGAACCCCACACTGGAGGACATACTGCCATCCCTGCACGCGCAGAACTTCCCCGGGCGGTCACTGGAGGACCTCAAGGCCAGTATAAAGCCGGCCTTCAAGCGGAGCCGCAGAGGGGGTAGATGTGTAACAATTGTGGCGGAATGCAGCCCGGCGCTTAGGTTGGAGCTTGTAGAAAAGGGAAGAGTATTTATCGGCTGGGAGGCCATTGAGGTCTGCGACCACATTGGGGTAACGTGCTGCCATAAGTGCCAGCTTTACGGCCACCCCGAAAAGTTTTGCCGGGCAACAGAGGCCACCTGCGGGAAATGCGGAGCACAGGGACACAGAGCGGAGGCCTGTAAATCGGAAGAGAAGTGCTGCGCAACCTGTAAAAGGTTTGGGAAAGCAGAAAGCAGCTCCCACGTGACTGCCTCCAAGGAGTGCCCAGCAAGGGTGAACGCTGAGCGTCTGTTCATTGAACAGACGTGCTGGCGGTAAGGGCAGCCCTTCCCTCCGTGTGGGACAGCTCAATCTGGGTGGAGCCGAGATGGCCTTTAAAGAGCTGGGCCAAATAGCCAAGGAGAGGAACTTGGATCTCCTACTTCTGCAGGAGCAGCCAGAAATAAGTTGCCATAAACTATTGCAGAAGATCCCGGGGTCTAAGGCTGGCATCTTGATGATGTCGGAGACCATCCCGTGCATCTACATGGACCACCTCAGCAACAAGCATTGTGCGGTAGGGTGCCTGCAACTGGAGGATGGCCCTCTTTATGTGGTCTCGGCCTATTTCCAGTTCAGCCACTCCATCGACCCGCACTTGGCGCATCTGGAGCACCTACTGGACGCCCTTAATGGGGGGAAAATACTGCTGGGAGTCGACAGCAACTGCCACTCGCCAATGTGGTACAGCCGGCCACATCATTACATTGGAAGAGGACGGGAGGCGGAGCACCGACGAGAGAGCCTGGAAGGCCTGCTGTTGGCCCGGGACCTAAAGCTACACAACGCACCGGACCAGCCGGCGACCTTCAGCGGCCCTAATGGGGAATCCAATATAGACCTAACGATATCCACCAAAGGTGTGCGGACCAGCGAATGGAAGGTGCACGACGGGGTGAGCTGCAGTGACCACAGGCTGATCACGTTCACTGTTGGCCACCCAAGGAAGAGAAGCACTGGCGGGAGTGAGCCAACTCGCTTCCGGGAGCGTGGGGCTGACTGGGACCGATTTCGCTCGCTCCTTCATGTACGAATAGGTAATATGCACTGGGATGGTACGGCTGAGGAGGTATGCCAGAGATTTGCGCATCTAGTCCAGGAGGTCGCCACCAGTACGCTTCGGCCACTGATCCCACGGGATGATCGAGGCTATGAATGGTGGACCCCGCAACTGGACTTGATGCGCAGGCAGTGTGGAAGTGCCAGGCGTGCGTGGCAGAAGACTAGAAAGAAAGGTGGGCTCCCAGAGCAGGCAGCACATGATGCCTACCGGGAGATCAGGCTATCGTATAGAAGAGCTATGGAGGAGGCGGAGGATTCCCATTACCGGAAGATGGCGGAGTCGGGCAACGCAGATCCCTGGGGGCAAGCGTACGCAATGGCCAGCGGCCGTGTACGCCCCCC
>DWKA01000869.1:0-14259 GCA_018249155.1 Panoquina ocola ocola
AAGGGGATAAAATAGGGGATGAAAGTTTTAACTCTTAACGCGAGCGAAGCCGCGAGCATAAGCTAGTAAATAATATAGTTTCAGTTGTTTCGCTATCGGGAATTTTATAACTTATCCATCAATGGAAAAGTTTGTGAGTAATAAAAGACACTAATAATTTCACAGTAGCTAGCGACTACACGATGGTGGATAGATAAAAAACAATTATTATACTCGTAGCTGAGTGGGTGTCAACACTATCAACTTCAGTCTCCTTCATATTATTTGATAGCTATGAAGTGGGCACAAAGAAAATCTTTTCTTTCTCTATAATATCCGGTCTAAGGAAATTATTTTTACAGATATTTAAAAAAGAAGATTGAATAAATTGTCTTACGGCCTTTTTCAGTAATATCTAACATCCTTTCCACGTTTTCTGGGTAAAGTAAACAACTAACACTCAGAGGAACACGAGGGGGAATTTATTCGTTGAAAGAATTTTCTCATAAATGTTTCTGAAATAACTTTGTTGTCTCATAAAGGCGAATGCTCTGAAAATTAAAGAATCCAACCTGTCCTTTGTTCAAAGCATTGAAATATCGGCAACCAACCGTGTGTGAAATTGGACAGTTGCCAGGGACCGGCAGTATTAGCAAAACTGCTGAAACGGCACTTGTGCTTCTATAATGATTATAAGCTTTTCGTTCGACGGTGAAATTGTTGGGAATTTCCGCGTATTCAACCCGCGAACCCTCAATAATTGAAACTCTTTGCATGCGATACAATACTTTGGTTTTTCCAATTGTAACCCTCTTTTTAATATCGATGCGAAACTCGTGTATGCATTTACTTATTATTAGGTAGGTAATGTTGAAACTGGAAATCATAAACTACAATACATACATAGATAGCTTTCACAACTTTAACAGTTTTACAGCTTACTGTATTGTTACAGTAATTATCGTAAATCTAAATATACGCAACTTTGTAAAATCTTAACACTGCTGATTAGCTGGTGGGACTATTAGTTTAGTCTCGATAATAATGAATTTTAGGCCGGAATTTAATTTCATGTAGGGCAGCACGTAATTAAACGGTGGCTTAAATGGGAACTAACTTCGTATAGTAACCAATTAGTTATATTATTATCATTAAGTGCATTGTTTTTTAATAATTAGGACAAAAACAAAGTTATTTAGTATGGACTTCATATAATTGATTACTGTTTACAAGTTATTATACTTTGTAAAAATAACAGTTGTGTTAAATAACGTTAATAACAGTTCACTTCTTAAAAATATTCCATTGAGAAATGTAGAGTAATGAATCATTTAGTTCTTCCACAGCGTAGTATTTTTGGCCTTGCTACGAGTATATTTATGTGTTTTAAGCGGTAGGAAGTTATTATTAGATGCAGCAGCCAAACAATCTAATTACAGACGAAATTGATGACAAAATTTATCATTTAAAGTTAATAATGGGATTTTAGAACATAGATGATAAATATTTTGATTGGAAAACGTTATAATTGAGTTTTGTGAGCTGTTATATTTTCTCGTTAAATATTGTTGTTATTATTAAAGTTGACCAACAGAATCTTAATACAAAATTAATTAATTAATTAATGGTCTACTATGTATAATAGTGATATTAGCTGGCTCAACAAACGTACATGAGAAAAAGGTACAAATAAAAATATTATTATATCTTAAAAGAAAATGTTATAACTTAGCTACAGTACTATAAATGCAAGTGGATCCGTTTAGGGGATCAGACCGGAATGAATCCTATTTATGGCATATCCTTTCGTAGAGATGAATTACCTTTTCGCATATTAAGGGAATTATTGAGTAGTGAAAGACTTTCGACTGTTTGGGTGATGTTCTTCGCGGATATGGATTCCTTGTCACCTCGTCTTATATTTAGTATGTACCCATTAATTAAGGAAAACATCGTGAGGAAACCTGAAACACACCTGAATGTTCTCAAAGGTGTTGTGAAGTCTGCCTATCCGCACTTGGCCAGTGTGGTGGACTTTGCCCTGTATCCCTCAACATTGTGAGAGGAGACACGAGCCCAACAGTGGGACGTTTATTTGTTGTAATGATAATCCATTAATTCAAGTTTATCATTTGTTTGTTGAATACAACGGACGTACTAACGCCTATATTCAGTGTACCAGTCAGTACCTACCGAAAGTATCTAGATAGATAGCATTTAATGGGCAACTATTGTCTTTGTTCTATTTCTGCAATGCAGCGTAATGCAGATATCGAGTGAATTATAACATTGTGTTGCGGAGTTGATAATGAAGGTATTGTGTCAAAAGTCCATCGCGGGTGTAATCAGCATCTACCACATCAGTTTTATTGTCTGTATGTTTGTGGTCATCAATCATTACATAGTATAAAACAAAGTCGCTTTTTCTGTCCTCATGTCCCTTTGTACGCTTAAGTCTCTAAAACTGCGCAACGGATTTTGATGCGGGTTTTTTTAGTAGATAGAGTGATTAAAGAGGAAGGATTATATGTACAATTTATTATACTTTTACGTACATACTATTTTTCCCGAAGCGAAGCGAGGGCGGGCAGCTAGTATTATTAAAAATAAACAAATTAAAAATTATTAAGCTACACAGGACCAAGTGTCATTATAAATTAGAGTAAATATGATAATTAATTACCTCTGGAGTTTTTTTTTATATTTTGTTAATTAGTACTCTTAAAATTAAAATTTAACCACAATGAAAGAGATAGATACGCAGAACTCGTACCTATTTTAGAAAAAACAAACCTTTAACCTTTAATTCTGACCTCGAACAACGAGATAATGATTGTATGATGTATGAATAATAATATATGTCCACACGTATTCTGTATGTAGGTTATTTGCATTAATGTACGCGTATATTTTTCGTTCTTAGTAGCCGAATTGGTAGTGACTTTACTTGCGCAGCTAGAGGTCCCGGGTTCGATTCTCGGTTGGGGCAGATATTTATGTGACAGATAAGTATTTTCTCACGGGTTATAGGTGTTAGTGATGTGTTATTTGTATATCGTCCATACCACCCGCAACACGGAATCCTAGTGCGGGGGTATGAGTGTGTAAGCGTTTTATCTCCTAAATTACGTAGAAAACATCTGTCATCTTTTAGGGAATTATAAAAAGTCCACGTCGGAAGTTGTTAAGAGCAAAATCTCTATTTGAAAAGCCCTTCGGGTGAGATGTTTTCTGATGCCATCCACGGGCTTAATTCATTCAACTTTTCTTTGACAACTTAAGTAGTCCTGCATCACCCAGTAATTTCTTTACGGAGTTTGTTGGTTTATTATTAGGTAGTTGAAATTTTAAATTGCGAAACAGTATTGGCCAGATTGTATTTAAATACCGGAAATATGTATCTAATACATACATTATAGGTAAATATTAATACAAATCTATAATTGGCACGCGAGCTTATTGCCAAGTAAAGGGGGGTAGCACAAATAATTTTGAGCTTTAATGACACTATAATTAAAGACGGCGGGGTGACGTGTGACGTCAGGAATCTCGGCAATGAACTTGCGCGCGAACTATAGATACTCTTATATTTTCAATATGTGTTAATAACTAAGAAGATACCGACTGCCAAATAAATTGTACCTGGTTATATTCGACATTCATTATCGTGCCTTGAATTTAATCGAAAACCTAAAAATTGATGAGACGTCACTGCAAAAATAATTCACGCTCGTTCAACTGCATAAAGGTACTTACACATGCAAAACAACAATGTGCTTGTCCCAACAAGTCCAGCGGTTGTAGTGACAACAACTCTAATAGTCCTATTGTGAACAACTAATTAATTTAAAACACAAATCAATTACTTTTGTAAGAGTATTAAATTATATTTAAATCAGCAGAAGGCTTATCGATGTCAACAGAACATAATTTGACAACCTCATTAAACATATTTAAATTCATAAATTCAACAAGCTGTTATTATCTTACCTCCAGATATTTACTTTTGTTTTTACTAACATCGTAACACTGACAGGAATACATAAATCTATTTCGGAATTAATAAATATTAAATGAATCAACATTCTGTTACTTGAATGATTCTGTTCTATTATTACTTCATGTCCTGAACAAGTATGCTGATTTGTAGTAAACCTATCCGTTAAAAGAATGCAAAAAAACCTGCTAAACGCATTCATACCATATTGTTTATATTCAACGCAGTCAATATCTCATTTCCTTTAAATCTTAAAGCATTAACGAATGAGTTTATAATAATATTATTATCTGGAAGATTGCCATTCTCCATATCTTTTTACAACTAGCCCAATCACTGGTACAATTGAAAGATTATACGACCATGTTTGAATAGTATGAACAGGACTTAATTCTTCGTATTATATTACCTAAGGGCTTAAGCCAGTTCATTAAGGATCGTTCAATCATCTCTTAAGGAAAGGCAAGAATTTGCTTGGACGTATTTTATTTTTATTACTTGTGTTTTTTCATGTCGGCGTATAGCATTATAAATCCTTTGCTAGCACATGAATATTATGTTTGGCTAATTAAACGAATGAGCGGCAAAACTTTCTCACGCGTGAGGTTATGACAGTTATTCAGTGTTATGCCAACTTGGCGAAGATTCGCAATTTCACATTATTGTGATGTCTTTATACCATTGTCATGCTGGCGTAATTTATTATATAAGAAATACGCCGTTTAACTCATTATTTAAATGGGTTTTCACTTAACGTGTCGATTCATATTTGTATTTTTTTTATTGTATAAATATAAGTTATATAAAAAACGACGTTTAAGTTATTTCAAAGTTGATTTTTCCACGTTTTAGAGCCAGTAAATATCTGCAGGCTACCTTTAAAAAATCCCGCCTAGACTACTTTCTCAAATCGGATGTGGGCGTGATATGAATAGTGCAGACTACATGAGTAAACTAGTAAAAGGTAGACTTGAATGTCTAAACGCTTTTCCGTATCTGCAAAAACATGAAAAGATATTTTTCATAGTAATAGTCATGTTTTCGCCAGTTAAGGTGGAGAGACTACATAAGTAGAGTAAGGCGAATTATACCAAGTTGCTGATAACAGACATTTACACTCCTGCTCTACATGATGAAGATAACATATTAAGGTTAGTGTATTAAATTATTTATGTATTAATCTCTCGCAAATACCTCTATTAACTAGGCTGAAGTGGCTTTAACCTACATCGCTACTACAAATCGGCTGGCTGCCATATCGTGAGCTGTAATTACATGGCCACTAATTATAAAATTAAGTTGTTTCTACGTTTCACTTTAAGCTGGCCCGAGTATTTAGTTTCATTTCCTGTTTTAAGATCGATATTACGATATTGTCGCTTGTCGGCCGGAGACGTATGTTTATGCTAAATGCTATAGTTATTTTTATTGTTAATAATGAATATATAAATGATAATTATTGCTAATTTTAACGACAATAAAGAATATTGATATGTCCGATTAGAATATTACCGTGTCCTATTAAATCTTAATCTATTTACATTTATCAGATCCATTTTACATATATATGCCATAGGTATGCCAGTATACATGTATAAATAATCAAGAAAGTTATTGACCTCTTTAAAACGGGTTTTATTACATATACATATACTGGTACAAAATATGAACTCATAATCATGTTAAACTGGTGCTATTTTCTCGGATAGGCAATGTTATTAATATTATTTTGTGTTGTTTCAATATAGCTTATTCAAAAATACTATGTCGAATATTAAATATAGGCTGTATACAAATAAAAAGTAGAAAAACTAGCCAATATAAGTTTGTATATAAAATGTTATATTATTGAAAGACATAGGTTATATTTTTTTATTATTATTATCTTAATTGCAACCATGTGAAGTCAGGCTGGATGGCTTGTACTTAATAAAAGTTAAATATACATATTCTAATAGTTCAAAGTATCATCCCACGAAATCTTTATATGAAATTTGAAATCCCTACTTTGGAATAATTCACCATTACACTTTGGCCTGCCACGTAGTGAATTGTCAAGGGAGTGATTCTCGAATGAAATGCGTATGTGTTCATAACACACGTCTACGGGCGCTTGCATATCTTGACATTAAACTAAGTTACTAATGTAACCATATATGGCATAGTAAATTTTAGGGACAACTATACTTAAGTTCAAACTGACAATTGTTTCCTAAGACTACGTAGGTCCAGAATTTAAGCTGTAAATATTTCATATTACCTAAGCAATACATTATTAAAAAAACATCTATCACGATTCAGACAACCCTGTAAGTCAGTAATTTTTTTCGCTTTACGAAATTCTAAAGAATTTCTATGGTAAATCGCAAATTCTGTAGGTACAGTTAAATATCGTAAAATATTTGTTAACAGTAACATTTTTATATATCCACATCCATACTAATAGCAAAGAGAAAATATTTGTATATTTGTGTGTTTGTAATGAATAAACTCAAATAGTACTTATCTGATTTGGCTGAAAATTAGTGAGGAGGTAGCTGAAAACCAGGAGACGGACACAGAATTTTTTTTATCACGACAATCTCGGTTACTTCCTTTTGATTACGTGAATGTTCGAAAATGTAACCTTTCGCAACCTAGATGGCGTTGGAATTGCATCAGAAGAATGGTTTCGTCAAAATTCCACGCGGGCGAAGCGGGGAGCAGGAACTATTTTTTTTTATTTAGTAACATTTGTATGTCGTATACAAAACATTCCTACAAAATAAATCCACCTGGCAACCCTAGGCACGACCGCAACGTCTTGCAAACGGGGTCGTGTGTTCTGTGTGCCGTACAATTACTACCGAGATACAGGCCCTTCTCAATTTTCATTTATCAATCTAGCGGTTCTTAGACAAGATTGTTGCTGCTATCACGATGCGATCCTCACCTAGCACCTTGAATCGAGATCGTGGTAAATGTGCTATGTGCACTGTTATTGAGAACCATCTAATAGTTAAGTGCACCATCTCTGGTTTTAAATTCGTTTATTACCGAATTAGCGACTGAGTTTAACTTTAATTTGGTATCCAATTTGATATCGATTTATTCAAAAGTGTATCTTTGGTTTTACCGAAGGTTAATGCCTCGTATTTACACTATTAAAGTGACATACATATCCTATAAAAAGTCAGTTAAGGATGTGCAAATTACAAATTATCAATCAAAAATTGATTGAAAGCTCAATTAATATTATATTTCCGGATGAGATTATCGCTGTTGGGCATTTGTTAATAGAAAGCGATATGATAATTTAAACCATTAAATAAAGCGAAGGCAGTGCAGTAATTCTTCCGTGTCAGGTATACTAAAGTGCTAAAGCTAGATAGAATTGGCGAGCTAAGTGGCTTCGTAGCTCGACAAGCGTTAGTTGTTTTATATAATTACCAGAGCTGTCCTCCCTCAGTTGGCCTTGAGTTTCTCTAATGACCGCGCCATCGTTCAAACCGTGCCAGTTGTGTGACGGCAACATGGGTTCATTAGTGCTATCACACCAGTCTGAACCCACCCGATATCGGAAGGATGTGAGCCTCCACTATCTTTCAACGCTTTTAGCGCGGAGATTTCTTTACAGATGTACGTTACACTGACGGCTAGTATCGACCGTCAATAGAAACTTTATCGCTCCACTTTGAATAAACAATAATTCAACATACGTCTATCTCGGATAGGTGTGACATTTATGTTCATGAAGTTGTTTGAGGTTCGAGACGTGGTGTAATTAATATATTGCTAAATCTATTTCAATTAAAATAAAATACTATTCCATTAGCTAGGACGTGTAACAACGTAAACTTAGCAATGTTGTAAAGTGATTGTTTTTTAAAATCCTTTGATATGAAAGGATATGGCTTTGGAAGTGACGTGAACACATTCATGAATGCACCCTACTCCGTTGTAGGGAGGAGTGAAATCGCGACACGACGCGTAAAACTGTCACGATAAAGATCGATTGGGAAGATAGATATCGAGTCTCGATCGGCTTGCGGCGCAAGTACGATAGTTGGCAGACGCGGGATCTAGCCACTGGACGCAACTGTAATGAACAGGACATAAACCGGCAATTTGTTAGCGAAATGTTATACTAACAGACAGCAACTGCCTTAAGTTATTTCTTCATGCGTTGTTTCATTTGTACCTATATCAAAGACAGTTTTCTTTTTGCACATAAAATTCCTTAAAGTTAATCTTTTCCTAGTCACAAATCCTGATACGTCTCGAAGCAAAGTTTTATTGCACTTAGAATATTATATTGCGAGATAATATTTATTGTTAACCGACCGTTTTATGGATATTACGAAGAAAGACAGGTTTTATAGCCTCAACCGTAGATTATTGGCGATCTTAAAATGTTAGTTAATGATGTGTAACATGAGAGAAGTACGTAAAGTTAGACAATAGGACTATTTTATCTCTTCAAGGCTTTTAAAGGACAATGTCTAAATAGTTTTATCCATTAATTTTCAAAACAAAGAAAACATGTTATAGAGGATGTAACCTTTAACCCGTAAAAACCCAGAGCGTCAAGTCTTAAATTCGTATGTAGATAGACATTTATGTATGATAGACATGAACTACATAATTATCATTACCCACTTTTAATATGTGTTAAAACAACATTGTTTTTTACTAACTAAACTAAACTTTTAAAACTAGAATATATGTCTTTTGTATGATAGAATATGTTGGATAACGGGTTAGTGACCTACCTCGATAGCCGATAGCTTCCGATAAGGCTTAACGACTGCTGTTTAGTAATAATAACTGGGCTCGACAGCCAACCGCGTCTGAATCAGCCGTGGGTAGAGTAGCATAGAATAGCATTATAAATTGAACAAAAGAAAATTATCTATTCTACCAATATCATGGATTACGAAAAGTTGCAAAGTGTACAATCTTTATTTTTCTGGCGACAGTGCCTGCACTATTTACGAACGTAATGTAGCATTTTAAACAAAAGTAAATATGTAGGGTGGTAGAGCGGCCGTCACAGGAGCGAGGTCATTCACTCGAGCTGTCCAATATCTTGGCTTTTTTCCCAGGTGTAGTGTTACGGCTATAAAATTCAGTTTTTGTTGGGCGGGCGCATGCTCGGCTAGATCTCCCGTCGCGAGATATGTTGATTTACGTTTAACGCGCGTGACCTCTCGTCGAAGCCGATCATAGAGTCGATAGACGATTCGAACTCGCGCTCCCTAGATATCGGCACATCGTACTCGTGCCGATGCATCTCGGGAATATTTCGCGGTGCATAGGTAGCCTGTTTGCCGGCCACTCGCCCAAGATTCGTAGATTTCTTTGTGTTTCACACGATTCACTTCGCTCCGCTAATAGAATCTAGAGCCCAAATATCATAAATTTTAGTATTGGCGACTGGTTCTCGATTTCATCGTATTGTTGTTACTGATTTTCATCAGTTTGAAAGTTGTACGTTGCTATCGAGATATAACTAAGAATTGCTTTTATAATAATAAAATAAATGAATGTGTAGATACTTATTCAATATTTTTATTTACGTCTTAATGAAATGACGAATGTTAGATTGGTTTAATATATTGATAAATAATATCCATACTATATGGAAAATGCAATATATTCTAAGATTAAAACTATGGAACGTATCACAACTTTATTTTTTAAGAAAACGTATCAACTTTTTTTTATACTTTTTACATAATGAAACAGCAATGATTATCTTCATTGGTATTGATAAGAGATACGATCGCATAACTCAATAGGCAGAGCCTTGCACGCTGATTGGGGATTGGGAGTTCCGGGTTCGATTTCGGGCCGGGGCAGATAGGCATGTACAGTAATCTTTTTTGAGTTTCGAACAATCTTGTCTTATCTGTGCATTTCACTGTTATAATTATATAAATAATTGTAGTAAGTAAACAGGATAAAAAAAGATTATCATGTAAATTGATGAAACAAAACCAAATGTATTGAAATATGTCTGTATAACCTATTATTTATTATACTTCATGTTCTAATTATTATCATACGCCTAAGCCTGTTCGAAGCCTATTACAATTAACGCAAGACACAACAATGAATTATTGTATGGAAATATCGTACTCATTACATTTAATATGCTTTAACTCGGTATGAAATCTGAGACAATCTGTGACCTTTAAAATCTTAGAACGGTTATTAATTGCAAGCAAAGGAACCAACTATATTTCGTTTAATGATAAAAATTGTTTACATACCTGCACAGTACCTATAGGTATTTAAAGTTATATAACACAAAATATAACAAATTGTACTTTTAAATTGGCCGAAAATTGCTATTTGAAGTTTATTTTATTCTATTAAACATGATATACGTATCGTATATACTCGTATAGGTATGTGTATATGCTTACAAGACAAAATATATGGTCACCGCAAAATAAATATACATAATATAAACAAGAAGGTTTGCACACGTTTGTTAAAACATTAGCCTTTTAGATATACATCTGCTGCAGCGCAGATGTGATAACCCTAAAACGAAATCCAAATCTGTGAAATAAATCTACTCGTACCAGCGTATTTTATGGTCCATAAAATAAAATTTTAACCAAATTACCTAATCTTATATCAACAGTAATTATGTACCTCGGTGCATATCTTAGCGATGAAAATGGTAATTTTATAAAAAAATATTTTAACTAAATGACATTACCAATAACCATTATGCGGTAAGGTGTTTTGCTCTCCAGGTATAATTTACATAAAAAATACCCATTAACATTCATATTTCGCAACTTGAATGATTTGATCGGCCTATCGGTTCAATCGACACTAACTGAGATAAAACGTCACAAAAACTATTTTTTCATATTATACAATAAAAATCTGGACGATACATAGTTTTTAACTCTAAACCCTCGTGATAATAAATAAGCTATATAACAAACACACAAACATGAGTTTCAATAATTTTTCAATTCTACCTTATTAATATCCATGGTGAAATCATTTTTGCTTGTACTTTAAAAGATTTTTATATTTCAATAACACTTTATTATGCCTAACCAAAGTGCGATCGTTATGATTCTTTATGGACCTTTTACGTTTTTTAAAACTGTAAATGAATAATGACCGAAATACAAACTTTGCCTCACAAAAGCAAAAGGGCAATTGGAAAATTTCCATATTTATGCAAATGTTTTAGAACATGATAAAATTGCAAATAACACCCTGCTGCGTCTTTGGAAACATATTTACTAACGCACAAAAATATCACATTCATAAATGTTTATATTCTTTACTTAAAGATAAGTTATGAATGCTTGTTTGATGTTACTGGCTAATACCTTAATGTTAATAATTCTTTACAATATTTATTTTATGCATTATAGTCTAAGATCTCAGGGCCGCCAGACCTTACTTATTTCTCTTAAATACGCTTAACAGTGTCCGAATACTGGTTATCTCAATATCCCAGCGGATTCCCGAAAATTGAAAGGGGAAAGGTACAAAAAATATAGCCTACTTTTCTTCAATTTGAAGCACTGTTTCTTATATATATCACACATAATATTATTAAAAATATAAATTTCATATTGACAGACCGTTCCTGTAAGCGGTAATTTCCGGCAGACGATTTTATCCCTTGTACTTTAGCTCCTATGAAAAAAAAATAACAAACCGTTTCGATGATAAGCATTAGATAGCTGCTTCAACAGGCGCTGAAACATGTACAACAATTAAATATCTACCCACAGAAACGGTCTGTCAATATGAAATTTTTATTTTTAACAATATTCTGTGTGATGTATAGAAACAGTGCTTCAAATTGAAGAAAAGTAAGCTATATTTTTTTGTACCTTTCCCCTTTCAATTTTCGGGAATCCGCCGGGATATTGAGATAACCAGTATTCGGACACTATTAAGCGTAGATATTTAGGAGAGCCTATTCTGTGAAAATCGTTAGTTCAGATTTATTACACAATTATTGATTCTCTTATGGGTTGTAGTGTTGTTATTGAAGTATTAACTATGGATAATTTAGTTAAGATACTAGTTTACGCCATGTGTTAATGAACATGTTGTATAAATCTCAGACTTTAATCAACAAATCCTACATTAACTTCAACAGAATCAACACTAGATACTTCCTGGGTTGAAAGTCGTAAATTCCAAGCAGCTTATGGCTCATAGAATTCAATTTGTGAAATGGCATTTGTTCAATTACTAGCAGTAATGGAAATATGTTTTCAAATAGTATGCGACGAATACTTTTCTTTGGACCAATCGCAATAAAGTACAATAAAGGTAAACGTCTTCCGGCATTCGTCAGACGGACTGGAGTAGCCAACCTACGAGTTGCGCAACCCGCCGCCAAACTAGTTGGGCTCCGACATCCTACCGACCTGGGACAATTGAGCGATTTGTCAACTATTGCATTAGGTAACCGGTCACCCCGGCCGATATACGAAGCCGTTTGACGAACCAGAAAGCTCTCCGGCCTGTCCATTGCCTGCTATACTTCGCTTAATATAAGTGCGCCACTCGGACCAGTAATGTACAAGACGTGGGCGATAGTTACAGTCGGAGATCTTTAATGCGGGTAGAGCGAGAGTATAACCGTCGAGAATGGCAAGTTCCTTACGCAAGATATATCTGCTAGGAACACAATAGACGCGGAATGCTTGCAGAACAAGCTTTTTGGGTATTTATTGGATAGATTTTGTGTGGGATGTATTTGCTTCGAATGCATCTCCCGCCTACCCTTTGTCAGCGTACGTGTGCGGTCCGTTAGTATTTCTATACTATAATTACACTATTGAATTCAGAGAGATATGCGTTCCGCATGACTTCATGGTTTATAAATAACATCAAGAGGCTGAATGAAAGCGTAGTGTCTAATCCACGTTACTGGTTAACTAAGTTCGTGTTACAATATCTGTTTTCATTATTGGCCGTCATTGAACCATGGCCCGCTACTTGATACTGTTTCGTTATAGGTCGACATGGAAGCTTACTTCGGGGTGTAGACCATTTGTATCGTTCAAGCTGCCAGTCAGGCGTTAACTGCATTTACTGTTTTATGTTTACTGAATGAATATATTTACTGCCCAGATATACAGACAGATATATTATAGGTACACATAACAGAAGACGTTCAGGGAGTCTACGCAGGTCAATCGTTCGTAGTGCTTTGACAAACTTTTTAGAATATTTTGAAGATAAAAAAAAAATGAGTCATTTCAAACCTGTATTTTATTCATGTAACAAAGTATTAAATAATTGATAATTTGGTTATTAACCACTACTTAATTTACATCCCTTCTATTGAAGTCAAACAACATCATCAATATTTCGATATAACAAATCAAAAATAATGAATATAAAAAACTATTTCAATCTAATGCTATTAAACTGTATCGTATAAGAACGGGTGTATATATTTACAACAGTGCAGTCTTATAAATAAATTGAAATAACTTTAGGCCGAGCACGCAATAAAGGACCACTATGTCTTTAAAGCGCAGTGTGTTAAAGCCCTTCGGCTAACGGTGGATGCGCCCACTCTAGGTGTCGCTTGACTTCACTTCAGTGTTCTAACGATTTACGAGACATCTCTTACTTTATTGGGTATAGCAATTCACATAAATCCACTAAGTACTAACCATTCGAGGAATATTTTTAACGAACCGAGCCATCCGTATTCATTATAGGTATTCTGATAACATGCACGTTGCATTACGATAATAAGAGGGCATTTGAATGAGGATAATGTAACAGAAAAATGTAAGATTTAAGCTTACGCTTACAAGGACTAATGTAAGGACTTTAAAAATACATATAGGTACATATTAATATTAATTAAAAAAATTAAATATTAATCATTAGTTATTATTTCTTCACCCTAAAATCAAAAAATAATTGAATAATGAGGAGATATTTAGAATGCAAATTAAAGTTTAATTTTCATTAATTAAATCAATGGATTTTTATTTTCTTTCTTGTGCGGGCGTTTCTAGTGAAGAGTAATTGCATTTTGTGTATAAAAAAGAATCAACGGAATAGCCAAGGTATACAAGCAGAAAATTTGTTGAGTGATGACATATCTGCCATGCAATCTTCGGAGGTAGTTCAGGCATAATAGATTCAAAGATTGACGGACGCTCGTACAAGGAGTCGTTCTGTCACTCTCAACATAGCGCCCAGCAAGGAAGTTATAACTAGATTGGAATGCGCACAGCGAGCGAAAAAACGATCCGAATTTATAGCCAACGGAGGGGCAT
>DWKA01000870.1:0-14258 GCA_018249155.1 Panoquina ocola ocola
CGGAGTTGACGTCCGGCGAGCGAAAACATCAATTTGTCAAAGTTTCCAGCAGCATTCTCGCTGTTCGTCAACAACGTAGATCAACTGTTGCTAAACAAATGTTTACCATGAATACGGACTTAAATGCGTTTGTCGTCTACAAAATTCATCGTTACATACAATTGGCACGCGAGCTTATTGCCGAGGAAAGGGGGGAGCACAAATAATTTTGAGCTTTAATGACACTCTATTAAAGACGGCGGGGTGACGTGTGATGGCAGGAATCTTGGCAATGAACTCGTGCGCGAACTATAACTTGCATACTATCCCTTACTTGGCATTTGGATGAAAAAAGGTATTAGTAGCTGTGATACGTTACGCTGACCGGAAACGTACGACCTCGTGGCTACGTCAATCCCAATACATCACGCTACTCCCAAATGATTCCGCTCACATCTGCTTCAGTTTCAGCCAGCGGTGTTTGATTTTCAAACCGACATCTGTAGCATACAGAAATCTTTACATTATTTATTTATGTACTAGGACATCAATCGGATTCGTTTTACTATAATAATATTATAAATGCGCAAGTTTGTATATTTGTTTGTTTATTTGTTACCTCTTCACGCAAAAACTGCCGAGCCGATTTTTGAAAGAAGTTTGGCACACACATAGAACGTAACTTGGATTAACACATAGGATAGTTTTTATCCCGGAAATCCCGCGGGATCGGTCAAATTACGCGCGGGCGAAGCCGCGAGCGAAAACTAGTATAATTTGTATTTTAAGGAGTAGAGGGATTCATTCTTTTTGCAATCGATTAATTGGTTGAGGCACACCCTAAGAAAAGCTGCAAATATACATTATGAAAGCTTTTAGTGACGCTTTAATGGTAAGTGGGTTCCTTGGTGGGTATATATTTTATATTAGCCGTAAAGCTGTGTTATTAAAAACTTTGCTTGTAAAACACCTCCGTATACTTTTAATGAAAAAAATGCAAATAAACCCGTCTATGGGTAAAATGCGGTATTATAACGATGAGTCGACGTTACAACAAAACATTTTGTCGCAATCTCTGGATGTTTTATTGATACGGAAGAGAGTTTTTTTTAATGCTTAATAGGCATCAGGATTACTTTATTCATATGATGAATAAAGGACATAGTTATATGAAAACTCAAAGCAAAGAAATTATATTAAAATAAAAAAGTATTTCTTAACATTTCCATACAAAATTAATTTAAAAATGGCTGCCCTGAAAAAGTGCATTTTCGACTTATCAAGTTATTCACGCCTGGTACGGATATAAGGTAAGTAAAATATGATATAATAATATTATGTGTAATGGACGTATGCAAAAGAGTGGTGAGAAATGGTGAGTAAGAGCGAGATAACGAATGTGTGAGGGAGAGAGATAGAAAATGAAAGACTCAGGACGAAACACGAAGTACGTTTTAAGAACGATTAAAATTGCAAAACATGGGAAAGAAAGGAAGTAATAAAGAAGTACTCGTCCGTGTAATGTTTTCTTTAATTCGATTCTAACCGTCCTTTAAAAGGCGGTTTCAATGCCAAATGAGACACAGGTTTGAATGATGAGATTAAATGTCTTTTCTTGATCTGGTTGTGAGTTCTTTTTTCACAAAGTGACATACCTACAAAGAAACAAAGAATCATGACTGCGTAGCATTAATTTATCATTTCTACGTTATATTATGTGGCTACAAAACAGCGCAATGTACCGTAAATATGTTTTAAATCTAATATTTAAAGCAAACGGCGCTCCGCAAAGCTTTTCTTTGTGAAGTTAAACCGTTTAAAAGCACGTATGAAGCTCGTTTTCAAAGCTCTTTGTCGATGGCAGTCTTTGAACATTGCCGGGTTGTACGAGTAGGTACATTGTATCATTGATTTTGTAGCAGTACTCTTTCGTAACGTTTGTGAGAGTAACTTGCATGCAGGCTTACTTGTGCACTAAATGATTGTACTAAGTATTTACTTACATGACATGTGGCATTTGATATGCTTCAAAATTAGGTTCATAGCCGACAAATAGCCGTTCATAGCCGATCATACCCGATAAAGCGTCGCCAGTGGCCACGCCAACGATCCGGTTTATACCCTAGCCAAAAGATGTTTCACATCAAAATGTTCGTTTGTCTTTTTAAGAAGGAATAATGACGCATTAAGTGTTGATTTTAACTAAACACAGTGGGACTATAACTGCTATAAACTGCGTTTATTTGAACGTACTTACATATTTTTTACGCTCTATACCTATATGATTGTATGACACGTTGCTCCTTAAATTATTATTTCTCTTTGTTGAAGTCATTACTTACAATGATAACATATAACTGTGTTACTTGATTATTTATACTTGATTATGTTTACGTCTATCTACAACCGTCAAAATGGTACCTAATTGAATTACAGGTAACAGTAACTACAGACCTTCAAATATTTAGCATAAGTTAGCCGGCGGCGCGCATCGAATCAATTTACAACACTAACCACGACACATACATAATTGGATTAGCAGGGCCTATCCGCCCACACTATCATAATCCATACCTCATATGTACAAGGACATTATCATTAATACAGATTACATATTCAGAGTCCAATTTCGCAGAACGTTATACTACATAACGATACACCCGCTAGGTAAGACGGAACACAAATTTAATTATTCGACATGCAAATTGAACCCGGGGCTACGCGGAACGCTGTACGGAGTATAAATGAATGTGCAGATAACAATGACATCTTATATTGTCAGTGAAAAGCGCGCAATTTTCAGTCACAGTTGATACATAATTATCTTCTCTACAGAAGTATGTGGGATGTGGGTAGTCGACTGCAATTAACATTCAGTCAGTTAAGTATACAGAAAGTGTAAAAACAATACACACAATAACTACCATGGGCTCACAATGAAACTAAGTTCTGTTTTTTGAATTCAGAAAAATATTTTCAACCTGAATTCAAGTAGAATAAAGCCAAGAACACAATGTACAAAGGCTAGTTTGAAAGATACGAGTAAGTGTAATTAGCAATCGAGTCGGGCGCGCGGTGGAAAAAGTTGTGGTCATTCAAACTGAAACGCGTCGCTCGCTACTTGTCGATACTCGTGTACGTGTTTTTTTACTGTAAGCAATTTATATCGGTAGGTTGGTTTAATTGGTCCGTATCGATTGCGGCGCGGCCTCGCCACGACACGGTGACTCAGCACTCGGCAGTCGGCGGCACGACACGACACACGACACACGACCGACCGCCAGCGACCCTCGGAAACCAACCTGTTCAACTTGCGGTTAACTACTATTGATTTCAGACGTCAATAACTGCTGCGTCACTCGCCGCACTGCCTTGTCAGTCTCGTTAGCAACGAAATGTAAATATTTTTTCTTAAATAAAGAACTACTTAATAAATCAACACAATATCAAAAGCATAGCAATTGAGTAGGTAGGTACTACGTTGAAACAAAATTGATTATGAAAGAGTGTTTTTTTACAAACTACAGTAGAGTCAACATTGGAACCCCGTGTCGCAGTGGGCTTCTGAGGGCCCGAAAACCTGTCACATGAGGATCAGTCTGGTTGGGATCAAGCCCGGAAACCTTCAATTATGGAATCATCCACTTTATAATATTAAACATTTTGAACACAATGTGTTCCGTGAAAACAGTTACTCCTTAATCAAAATTCTGTTTCGAATTAACTTTTATTTTTTACCACACGGCGAAATCCATAAACATGAGCTTCGCTAACCTTCTACGTCTCTCTATTTCGTTGTAAGACGTTGGATGGACAAATACAGTAAATCAACCATCGCTGATCGCTGCGCCGTAGTTGACGAACTCGTCAACAAAGTAAGTACGTAATACAAAGTAGTTTACGAATTATGTTTTGTTACCGTGGACTATAGACACGAAGGTATGTATATTAAGATACGACCATATAAAAAAGCTGGAGTTTTACATTGTGTTGATGTGCAGAAGGGTGCGAAGAATCATACACATCATCAACTCAAGTACAAAGTCATGTCAATGGCTTGAATGTCTTGACCTCAGTGAATATAGTTGGTTACTTTATGAGTTGACGTTGCTTTAAACAGAAATCGTTTAAAATAATTTAAGAAACAAGATTAAAGTGATTTAGTAATAAATGAAAATTTAGAAATAACTTGCACATTATACGGATAAATACATTAGAACGAACGCTGACGAGTTGGACCAAAATGTTAAAACTATGAATGTCGAGTAAATCAGTATGCGATTAGCATAACACGCGCGAGGCCGCGCGCGAACAGCTGGTTAGCATTAGCATAGCAAATTACTAAAGTTTACTGCCCTTTTAGCATTCATGTAAAACAATTTCGGAAACGAGATGAAATGTGTATAAGCATTTCAAAAGTTAAAGTTCAACTCGGGTCCTGAGGCCGGCGGATGAGCAAACTGCGCCCGGCGCCCGGCGCCCGGCGCCCCGCGCTCTGACCTGGTTCCCGTGACAGCCGCGTGTCCTCCAGCGACGTGTTTAGTGTGTACTTACACTCGGGGCAAGGTAATTACTCTGCCTCTAATAAGCTTTCTCTGAAAAGTGATATGTACGCTAAATATACAAATCTAAATTGCAAACCGTTACACAAACGCCGCTGGACGACAAAATACCCGCTGGTGACAATTAAAACGTTTGAAGAGGACAACATGATTATTTTCATAATTATAATGTTGTTTAAACTATACGAGCCCGCTCGTAGTCGTTGACCAACTTATGCGTGTCAACTGTCAGCACCACTTACAAAATATTTTAATTACATCAAGAAAGATGATCTTGTAATAGGTACATTTACATAAATGTAGAGACGGAATGAATATTGAACAAAAGTAATTAATTAAACTTGATGACTTTCCATTTACATTAAAAGCTGGCACAAAATATATGCCATATTTTCTTTATTGTGAAATTAAATGTGGTCCCGTGTCTGTGGTATGACAATATCAGCTAACAATGAGTACCGGCTTGGTTGTGGAATACTTTGAATGAAGATTATGTTACCGTGTAAACATCTGGTTTGTCAGTAGACTAGTTAGACAAAGTAGTGCGCTACCAGGCGCGCCGCCCGCGAGTCCCCGCTTCCACGATTATTTATCATTCACTTAAAATAATTTATAACGAGTATAATTATTCCCAACTCCGCACTATAATCATAAGAACGTGATCTTTTCATGCTTGCGTCAGTTTCTGGTAAATTGCCGACATCAAAGAGAATCATGCACAACAGAATTTATTATTACGTTGTTAGCACAGCGATGGATCTTATTTTTACTTGAGAAATCTTATGATTTTGTTCATCGTTCCGCCATTGTGTTATGTCGCACGTAACGCAGTAAAACGTCGTATTGCGGCACACTGTACGTTAACGAAGGGCCTCGCCGCCGCTGCCCTTGCGGCTTGTGGCAATGATAACTGTTTGAACTCGGTTACTAATTAAATAAGTGACTTGTACCGTTAAAATTTCAGAGGTATCCTCGAACGATCACAACAGATAAACTACCTAGATGAACCTTTTTCAAAGTACTATGTAGGATTCAGTCAATCAATCAAGGGATCAATATCAAAAATACATTTTAGGCTCAACTTTTTGTTTATGGAGTTTATACAGTTTCGGACATTTTACAGGTCATCTATTTGTCAGGAATTAGTATAAAAAAGACTACAGCTTTGAATATGAAACTCAACATAATATTCAGCATTAAATTATAGTGAATAATGGAAAAGTTTAATGATAAAGTTCGTTAACTAGTACAATAGAAGTACATACGGACAGGTTGCTCGCAGTCCCTCGCCGGAGCGCCTCGCACCTGCCGCCGTCGCAGCACCCTCGTTAAATTACCCATTACCTCTTTTGGATTACATTGTATCCGCTAATGTTTTATAATTTCCTGTGAGCACAGTATTCGCAAACATAAGCTTTTGTTTTAAATAAGGAAGTAGAATTGAAAATTAACTCGGTAGCTATTAAGTTTCATATTTATTTTACAAAATTATTGTGCATTGTTCCTTGGCCAAGAACTTTACATTAATGTATGTATTTGCCAGACATTTGTGTAACATATGAATGTTTGTTCTCGGGTCATTAGGTTTTAGCGATGTGTTACTTGTGTTGTCTACTCTGCTGATGCCATCCCCGACCAGAGATATCGCCAGACGACCCGTGTTCATAGACGAGATAGCAGTCCTAGAGGCTACAGAAGCGGGCCCTTCCGCTTTTGCTTGAGGCTGGAGACTTGAGAACTAGTTCTCCTTCTCGTCTCTTCCTTCATGTTTTCTTGCACGGCATTGGTGGCACCTTCCATGCCACCTTCAATTCCCACGTGCGACGTCGACGACGTTCCATCAGTGATACGACTGCACATCTCGACGATGTACATTAAAAGATTAAAAGTATTAATACTGCGATCTTGACAATGTGTAAGCGTGTCTTTGTTAATCTTCCGCATCATATTTCGCTGCTCGCAAAGAAACAATATCCAAACAACAATAAAGGAGTACAAATTAGGCGTTAATAAAATAAATGATCGTTTTCCAGCGTAAACGAGTTGAAATAGCTTTCGTTTTCTAGTCAGGATCTTTTGTTAAGTGTGTCGGTTCGGGTGCCGGCCATTTGTTCCCTTCAGCCCTGACTGGCGACTGACGGCTGACGGCTGACGGGTGACGGATGACGCCTTATGAGTGATGGCCGAAGACGGCTGACGGCTCGGGGAGACCACCCGATACAATGTAATAATGACGGCTGTTAATTGAGATTACCCGCTCATTACATCGGCTCAAATGTAAGCATCTCCTTCTTATCATATTTTTTACTGTGTTCCCCCTACACTTAACGACGTCTACATTTTTAATTAATTAATTGGCTCACAGAATAAAATGTTTGACTCGAATTACGTTGTAATTAGATATTGTTATCATCTAAAACTTTAGCTCAATATTGTGTCTGACGTGGGTACTGCTACGGTCATTATATCGGTAATGAAACACGCTACAAGTAGAATCAGCGATTCCGCTCCAGCCAACCCACGCTGCGCAAACATTACATCTGTGCGACAACGCGACATTACCTCGCACATTAGCAAACAAAGGTAAGTAACCTTCAACGCCTCAAGGATCCAATATCCAGCTCTGGCCTCTCCAAATATATTTAACTTGAACAACACGATTCGTCATTTTGCGAGGGCTACCAGCGATGTGTCAATATTTATTCAGTGTCCGGCGGACATAGCGGCATGTGATACACCACGTCGTTCAATGTGCGATTTGTCGACTTTCAATCGCCGACTTTGTACATAATATCATTGTATAACTTCTAATAGTAGGTATAATAAACTCACCATCTCACTATATCTTAATCACATGCATTCCATGTTACTTTTGATTTTACCAACATAAGCATTTTTCTCACTTCGTATTAAATTCTCTTTTCAGTAGTTAAACTTAAATAAGTCGATGCTCATTGTGCAACTTTACATTAATGACAACTTTATCTCGCGTTCCACGATTTACGAAGCAGTCGTCGTGTCGCAGTAAAAAAGCAGTAAGTGTAGCGTCGGGCGGAGCGCGTCCGTGTTACTCGCTATCAATCTAAGCGCGTGTGAAAAAACAGTTTTGCCGTTTCATAAGGACGACGAGATAGAAATCTCCGAGTGGCCATAAAATTAATCTTTATTTAATAGGCTTTTATTTTATTTCAACAGATCTCACGCAATCTAGTGAATTGCGTCGGCGCTCGATATAAAATTATAATCATCACCTGCCTATTGGATACTTAGTGAGCTATTCTTGTAGTAGCAGAGAAAAGGCATGAAATATTTATATTAAAAAGCCGCTTCACTATTTTTAGCTACTTATTACCATCGAGTATTACTCGGTTAACTTCTATATAATCTCGCATACGAGAGACCGTACTTGACCATTCAATTAGGAACGAGTCTACACAACCGCGGTACGACTTCATAATTTCATTACAGTAAACAAAATTACATAAATTGTATGACTTCGAGCAATGCCTTCGACAGCTGATATTTATTATGGTCGTGGAAAAGTTTGCATAGAAATTGGGCAACGGCGTGATTTACAAACGTAAACCGAATAGGCAGAACATTAACATACAAATCATTTCTGGTTTACGGCGAGTTGGGCGTTACGCCATCGGCGCTAGTGTACGTGCGGACACTACACCAATTATATCACATACCAAGTTGCTGTCGTTGTTGTTGTTGCTGTGTGACAAACAGAGCTGTAACACTGTCACACATCTACAAACGGTACTGTTTTCTACGAGCTCAATGTGTCACACCGCGCCATCGAGCCGGTTCCTGCTGCGGCTCGGAAACGTTACGGGTCGAAGTGACTCGCTCTAGAAAACAGATAACTTTAACCCGCAATTACGACAAATGAGAGCGGATACGAGGCGAATCCGGTCGGCGAGACATCTCCGAGTTCACGGAATATGAGAACGCACTGAGAAAAAGTATATAGAAAGAACGGCTACCGTGCGGAACGCGTCCGATCCTATTAGAGAAGCAGCCGACTACCAAACTAGTTTGACTTTACAGTTACGAGACGAGATGATTCGATTCTGCGACGATAGTTAGTCGAAGGTCGCGGGATCTCGAGTGGGACTAATTCGGATCGGAATTGACGGAATTCGTTCTGCGAGTCGGCACCGGCTGTCCGAAGGAGCAATCGTATCGACTTCCTATTACATGAAATCGATAAAAACATCCGACCACGATTTAGGTCAAAGCAATGTTGTTCATTAAGAGCGTAAGCGTCTTGACGCATTATCACAGCAGGGATCAAGCAGCAGGTACATTACTTGCTAACGAGGTGGTCGCCGGCCCTCGCCTTATTATAGACATAATTATACATAATGCTGTATGACATAATCGCACACAACTAAAGGTTGGAAAGAATTAAATCGATGTCACGTTCAGTTGAGCACTTCACTGCATATGGTTTTTATTCGGAATTTATATTATGTAACTTTAATTCTACTTATGTATGTATATGTACCTATATTATGGTTTGCGGCGCCTATCACTCGAATAATGGTTTAATTACTTTAAAGTCAGTTCATTACATTACATAATATTCATTACAAAATTTAAAACTACAAGCTGTATTAATACATCATCGTCGTTTCACTAAGTAACAGATCGCATTTTGTATCGCATAATGTACGAGTCGGATTGACAGAATGGCATTAAGCATCCAGTTCGCCAATGGCTATAATGGTGTAAGTACCAACCAAGTAATAATTTACAACAGTACGGTGATCAGTATTACATGGTTATAGTTTAATGTTATAATGAAGAGTAAGCGCAGGAGATGCAGCAACCAGCGATCATCTGATTAGGGCGAGACGTTGCTCGTGAGGACGATATAAAGTAAACAACTGGAGCCGTGAACAATGTCGACTGTCGACCCGAGCTGTGCCGTGAGTGCAGTTCACCGCGCACGTGGTTCATTTAACAGCGGTTCTTACTGATTGCGGTGCACATTATATTTAATTCTGCTATGCTCGTATAGTCTTGGGCGAGTAGCTTGGAAAGACGTAGAAAGAAGAGAAAGAAACATTAGATGCGCAGAAATCGTTTTGCTCTGCTTTTTGTTCTGCGCATCCGTCTCTTTCAGATTGTTGCCAAGTTTCTTGTCAATTACTATATGTAATGGTAGTGGGAGAGTTCCTTTTTAGAATCTACCATATAATGATTTCGACGAATGTCGGTCGCAAACCGTGTCAGAGTTGATGGTAAGCGGGATGTCAACTCGGCCTATTATTGTCGATGATGCCTTTGATGTGGTTGACACGAATATGTACGGGCGTCGAGTATCAAGAGAATTCATTGGTGTTCCGTGGATATCAACAGCTCCTTTGTGGATTTTATGCACCACATCTTATAATTGACATCTTGCAAACAATAATTAAATAATGTAGCACGTACCTTCCTTACCTACCTACCCAGTATTCCAATCGAAACGACCGGTTTCGTTTTCGTTGCAAATTTTATTTTAACAATATAAGTATCCAATAATGAAAGAGTCAGCTACGACGCAATCTGCAATGGATGTTCTATTAACATAATTTAAAAGCATTAGAATACAATATGCTAATCGGGCCGAAGCCAGCCGGTGCGCAGTCTCAGTTTCATCTAATTCCGTTTCAGGATGAAGGTAAGCAATGAAACATAAAATCTTTCGTATTTACAACACAATTAAAACAGAAATGGACCGCTTAACAATAAAATTGTAATAAAGCTAAGAGAGCCATAAAACGGATGAGAGCGGCGTTAACGATCCGATCTCCATAACTGAAACTATCCAATACAGATCACACATTTTTTACGACGCGTGTAATTTATACATTTATATATAGGTAAGTATTTGTAATGTACCTACCCACCTCACGTTACATCATGTACGATGGTAGCATTCTCTTGAGGACAGAATTGATTGCGTGTAATATTTATAAGTAATACATTAAAGAATATTTATATTATTATTCACTGATGTTCATATCTATCTAATATTATTATTATTACGTTATACTTACCAATAGTATTTTGTAATTAATAGCTACTAAAAAGAAGCCACAGTATGGAGATGTGAGTCCCCTGACATAAGACACCACAAAAGGCAGCACACCCCGGAAGGACCCCTTGAGCATGGAACAGTCATTCAGAGCTAACAGATGTTTGGGGTTTATGTACTGTACTGTACTGTTAAGAAAGGAAACCGAAACACAAGGCATTTTAATTGAAGAAATATTATTACACATGTGGTAGATAATTCGTGTAATAATGCATAGAATTACAACAGCTTACATCGGACTACTGATAGCCGTTGGGGAAGAAAGGTCCTCGAATGGAGACGTCTCCGACAAAGAAGATAGCGAACATTGGCTGGATTCAGGAGGTTGTTCAGGTCGTCACCGCTTTTTTGAATGGCGTCCGAGATGCCTATTCTCGGCAGTGCACTTGAAAAGTGACGATGTAGGTACATCGAACTCTACGTTCCTAAATGTGTCCGTTTTTTTAATATTATTTGAATCACACTGATTGTGAGTTAAATCTATGGAAGCTGTCGATTAATGAATTACCGCCAGTTCGTGTTGTCAGCTACTAACATATTTTAGTAGGTAACTACTTAACTACTGTCTAATTACCTACTTACCTAGGTACCTATATTAAAAAAATCTGTACGAAACCAGTTTAATCATTACCTTCCACTTGTCTTTAACGATTGTCTTGAAATATTTAATAATGATTCTTAATATTATTTTGGTTTATATTCCCTTTCTTTAGGTAGGTAAGCAGATGTTTAATAAAACAATATACCTACCAAAGTGTCATAATATTGTTCGAACCGACAAAAATATGCGGCGTAATTTGTTATTGTACCTACTTGCACTTGAACAACATAGGTACCTATGCCTCATGTTGTAAATAGCTAGTACAATAATAACGTGCTGGTCATAAAAAAGTATAGGTATAATTATTACTTATGTAACTAGGTACCCAGTAAAGTAGTAACACGAGGACTTTGAAAAAAACATTGACTGACCTTTTGTTTATTAATTTGATCCTCGGCTGTATCCACGGCACATCCAACAATATTAAATTACACTTTTTAAACTCACTGGCACTGACGTCCACGAATTACAGTCATCAACACAATTTATTCAGCCACACAAAATTATCTTAACCACTTCATAGACTAACCGTCGAAAATCACGGTCAAACACAAACGGTATTATTTAAATATGGTACAACTAAAATCAATAATTATCCAGCCATGACATTCGTTACGTATTTATATTTATTTCGGAAACCGGTAAGTTTGAATGGGCCGGCATTATTACGTCGCGCAAAAACAGTCGGAGGCGGTGCGCGCGCGGCGCGTGCACTGACCGCATGCCAACAACTGACTGATCGCAATTCGAATTCGGAACAACAACCACCACAATAATTACATGCCTCCAATTTTTCTGTAACTTTGACTACCGTTACCTCGCGCCGATGATAGAGGATAGAGATACTGTGTTAGCGGCGCTTCCCGTGTCGGTCGCGGGTTCGGGGTCCGGATGGTCGCGGCCGGACGCCGGGTCCGGTTGCCGGGCGCCGGCGCCGGGCCGGGTCGCGGCTGATGATGCATACCGTAATGTATAATAAATTGTACAGATTTGCTCGCTGCAACTAGGTGTGATTTATGCACGGAACTGTGTCGAATTAACAATTAGGTGCTACGTAGTGCGGCCGCTGCATGCTGCGGACCCGCACCGTTATAATTGTGAGGCTCTCTCGTGGAAGATGCTAATGCATAACAAACGCAATATCGATTTTATGAAATTGACTGCACGTCACCCGGCCTGGCTCCAATATTTTATTGCTTCGAAGTTCGAGAGTCTTAAACATTTTTAGTGGCCCGTCGTAAATATTTCATAACCGTCGATTCTCTACAGTGATAGATTCCAGTGAGAGGCGATTTCGTCAAAATTAACTTCTCGCTCTAAACGATACTCTGCAGTGTGAGTGGATTTCCTGTGTGAGGTAATTGCCGCGGTGATCTTGTCAGAGATTTAATTAGATTCCGTGGATACCGGCCCTGTCACAGCAGAAACAAGGGCGCGCCCTTTAAATGGCAAGCGGCTCGGGGTAAGTGTTCCTGTATGATCTCGTGCCCTAGTTAGCGGTATCATACACCGGGTTCAATTCTCGATTGCGTTTATGTTCTCATAATCGAGAGGTGACCCAGTCAGAGAGGCTGGAGAGATTCAAATCACGTAGTTTGAGACCGAGCCGAGGAGCATGGTCGGTACCATCGTGCTAATCTCGTGACGGAGCTGAATTATAGTTTTAATTTACAGATATTCCATAATCAGTGGTAGGTATAGTCCTAAATGTCATTTTCTTTTCGATCAACATAGTCTCTATTATAAATCTTAAAATACTTTATGTATTGTATAAAGTATAAAACTGTGCAGTTTTACATTGCAAATTTTAGTTAATTTTCTGACGAAATGAAAATTAAAAACATTTTCATTGGAACATCAAACGTGTAAACAAATGCCTATCGGCAGGTACCCGGGCACGTAATCTATGTACCTAAAGTGTAACTTATCCTCAAGTACATGTTTATTTAGCAATATGTTGGACAAAACAATTCAATGGTAGTCACCGAGCGAGCATGGCTAGCACGCCATAAGTAAACCCTTTCACCGCACGCCGCGCGCCATCGGACGGAGCAAGAAGAAATGTCACAATCGCATGCAAGCCGCAACACCCGCTTACATCTGCCTTAACATTTTGCGGGAGAATTTCGAGGTGTCGTGACGTGATGAAAATATTTCCTACTTAGATAGAGCATATTGTGAGAAACACGATCGACTTCGTGGTGGATCCCATTACGGCAGTACCCGTGTATTGTTGTTCTGCACTACTGTACGGTACTGGAGCGAGGTTGCATTACAAATATACTTTATCTATCTGTCTGTTGTGCCAGTGCTAACTATAGAATAAAAATCAGACGCATTTACATTGAATAAAATGTATTTTTTAATTTCGATTAGAGACTATCCTAGATTCTCTGACAATATTATTTCAAAATGACGTAAGCACAATTTATTATGTTAGTAAGACCAGTCATATTTATTTTATAGTTCATTGTCTATTGTTTTCATTTTGAAGTCGATTATTTATTCATCAAAACTTACCCTATTAGGATCGAATGTAGTCATTGTAGTGCCCACAGCTCTACACGACGCGGACAGGCGCGCGCTATTACGAGTACACGCTAATATGATCCGCAGCCCACGGTGGGTCGTGTCGCATTATTGTCTTCCGCATGCCTCTTAATCATCTTTCATACCTCTATCTCCTTGCCAGTTTTTTTTTCAAGCCGACAAACGAGTTGACCATATCCGGATGGTAAGCATCGCCACCCACGGATTGGCAACGCTAAGGACATCACAAACGCATTGCCAGCCAAGAGAAGACAATAAACAACTGGAAGTCAACAGCCGCCGGGACTAAAGTTATTTGACTGAATTAATAAAGTAGAAGAAAGAAGTAGATTAACGAAAAGATATTAGAATACCAGTTATATTTATTTCAAAAAATATATTGCCTTTGTTACGAGTATATCGAGGGCTTCATAACAGAGGGGCGTACACGCAAAAGTGCTACTTTACAGGAGAGACTAATTTGTGAATAAAA
>DWKA01000871.1:0-14253 GCA_018249155.1 Panoquina ocola ocola
GGTTTTGAACCTTATTGCAACGAGTAAGAATTCAATTTAGAACGTATAAATTCCTTCCGTGCACAGTCCATATATATGACGTCCTTGCTAAAGATACATAAGACGAATATTTCCTAATACTTGATTAAGATACGAGATGACGTATTTAGGTATACTATAAATTATTACAGTGTTATTAATCTAAAATTATTTGCAATACAATCAGACACATTTCCAGTTTAATAAATGAATTCGATTAATAACGCGAGATTAATTTGTAGTGAGTACGAGTTCCATGTTGCATCTTGTGCCAATTTGTCACAGCGAATTACTTCCATTTGTTCAGCAGGTCTTTATAATACAATTTTAGGAAGTGAGAATGAGTTAGTGTGAAACACATAAACACGGTTAAGCCCGAATTGGCGTTACAGAAAAGTGGGTCCAGTACTACGAGTATTTTATGTGGTAATATTTTTTCTAAATTTTTTTTGGCACTTCACTACATCGGGTTTTTCAGTGTTTTCAGGAATAAGTAATATTTGTTTTTTTTATTGTTTAATAGATAAAACACAAAAGGGAAAAAGTAGATTTCTTTGTTATTAGCATGATCCGATATTACATGCAGGGTTGTCGAACACGAAAGACGTCTTAACGTCAATAAAATTAGGTGCGTTTTAATGATACTAATTAGTAATTAGGGTAACAAGTAACAACACAAGCAATACATTTTATACACGCTTTCGATAGTATTAGATAAAGAAACTTTGTCATGATTTTACTATTAATTCAAAACTTTTTTTATTTTAAAATAAGTGTATGGCATTGTAATTATGGATTTTTATAAAAATAAATTCGGCACTGTCTGCCACAGAGTTGATTCATAACTACGCAATGATAATAATGAAGCCAATGATTGTAATTATCAACGAATGATGTCATTATTAGATAATGGACACATTAACAGCTATATTTAGACGTATTAAAATTAGTTGAATCGAATCCAAACAATCGTTTAGTTAGTGGATTACGTACGTTATATCCATTCTCTGGTTTTGATGTTACTAGAGGACTTACAAACAAAATGTTTTAAATTCTAATCCGTTATTTTAATGCCCTCTAATTGAAATGATGAGAATTAATCATGTTTACTACATCGGTACAGCCTAGGATTGTTTTCATCTCGGAAAATTGGTAGGTATAAAGTCTTTTTTTAGAAGTTAATAAGAATAAAATTTGATTTTATTTACCGTAGTTATCCTTTACTTAAAAACATCTGTATATACTCGTATTTAACAATACTTAGCAAAAGAAAACATATTCTCACTAACAGGTATCCTAATAGTACCAGGATATACTTAAAAAAAATTCAACTCAAGTCTATTTTTATTTCCTTATTGCCTGGTTAGGTGACAATGTGACTAAATTATAAATAATTTACCGTTTGAGTGATTTTTTGGCGCGTAGCCATTTGTCATCGGCTGAGCAGACAATATTACGCGCCACCGGAACACGTTTGATAACATTATTGGACACTGTTAAAGATATTATTTTTAATTTTATAATTATATATTATTAACTAGAGGCCGGCATCGTACGAGTGCAATTGCCAGTTTCTACGAAGACTACTACTAGGTACTTACATACAAGTTTCGCAAGTGTACCTATCTACTAAATTATTCCTCGCGGATTATTACAATTATTAGGTATACAAAATCCATCGAGCATATAACCAATAGAGCAGTAGGTAATGTTATATGTTTTGCTCTAAAACAAATTACGCCAAAACACTACGCCGGTCGCTGCTTTCTGATTGGCCGACACAGAGCCCACTTAGTCACTTATCTGTTTCGGAACAGGACAAATCACTGATCTGTTTCGGAATTTTCTAGTTCACATTACTGCTCAATAGAGCAAGCCTAATAATATTAACCTAATAAGGTTAACCGCTCGATGACAAAATCTAATGTTTACTTTTTGATTGGATAATGATAACAAATGAGCTTGCAGTATCTACTTCAATCCATGGATTTAATTAAGTCATATAGCAATTAAGTCATAGTCTATCCATCTAATATAACGTAAAATGTATTAAACTACAAACGCTTTGTAAAGTTCAGGCTAGTTGACAGTAATAAAGCAGCTGGATATTACTTATCTTATTAAATTAATTGTGAGTTAGAAACGCGCGCCAACTGCCTTTAAATAATGCACAAGATCTGGGCTATCTAAAAGCATAGAAAATAAACATTTGTGTCACACGGTCAATAATAAAAGAGGTTTTGTTATATACATCTAAAGATTTTGGTATCTAATGTTTTAGTACTTAACGCCAAGCCAAACTATTGAAGCTGTACCTACGCTTAATTCGACAAAAATACATTCAAAACAAAAGAAGGGGATGAACTGGACAATGTAGTTGGTAGAAATATCCGTATTTTTAACACCCGAGCAATATCCGAATAAATGAAATGAACATTTAGGTACTACTAAAACGAATTTCTATTGACTTTTAATAAAATAAACCAATGAGTTTAACGTACCAAGTACCAAGAGTGTTTACAATAAATGAAGTTCTTAGAAACGTAGCGTACAAAATGTAGCTCAATCGAGCACTGGGAAATGGGTCAAATTAACAAGATTTGATTACAGACAGACATCGAGCAGGTGAATCTAAGAGCTTGTAATAAAGTGAAATGGATCAAATTGAGCAACATAATATCGATGAGCAGATTAACGAATAAAACAAATGAGTAGGTAATTCTCCCATTACCCATATTGGTAAAGCGTTTAACGCGTTTACTGATTACAGTACCAGCTGGAATAAAACGTTATAATTATCTACGTATTTGTGTATAGTCAGCCCCTCCGAAACTATGTCAGTTGCTGTTAATGTTATTATTTTAATAAGATACGTATTGTTTATGTAACTCGTTAATGCTTACTTTATTGATCGGCAACGCGTCGGTGATGCCTTACATGTTGTTGAAGTTATCTTGAGTGGTGGTAGTTGGTTACCATCAGTTGGATCATAAAATTGTAATTTATTACATCTACATTTAATACCAGTAATTCTTGTCTAAAGTAAAAAAATGTATGCTTTTTTCAATCATTAGCGGTTGACCTATCCAGTTCTGGGTCATTATAAAATTAGATTGTAGTTCTCAGTTTAGTACGTAGTGATAAATTCATATTGAAGGAAATCCTTATTAACTTCATTTACCGGTACTGGTAGAATATATTGACCTCGTAACTGGTGAATTAGTGTATTCGAGAAGAATGAAGTTAAACCAACTTACCATGCCATCGAAGGCCTTCAGTTTCTCCAAACTCGAAAATAAGTCTGCACTGCAAGTCCAAAACAATTTGGTTTGTCTTCGGAATATATTTCAACGCTCGGGTGAGGAAAAACTTTTCTAGATCGTAAACATTTTCGAAGTCTATGTTCCCAATAAGACTACCCAACGCAGATTGTATAGTGCAGATATTGTTAGAAGGAACTCGCAAACCACAGTCTAGGCACCGCCAAGCCGACGACGACTTCAGGGGTTCAATGGGAAGGAGAGAGCCCGGGCAGTTCACGTCGAAGCATTTGAGAGCCGCCAATAGAGTCCCACGCTCAGTCGGGTCAGCACAACGATCACACATACACCAGAAATGTTTAGTTTTGTAGAGATGCAACCGCCGCGCGGGCGTGCCCCACAACAGCCCAGAATAACATGTAAATATCTCCTTCCCCGCTCCTATTGGTTTTACAGCTTTCACCGTCATTTGTTTATCGCTGTTATAGCCGTACCTAGTATTCGGTACACAGTTATGATTCATAAGTGCGGAAACAGGATATAATCCTCGCAAGCTCATTTCTTTTTGCCCATACGGTGTAGCTATTTGAAATGCATTCGCATCGAGGACACAGCACGTCAGGATCATAAATTCTTCATCTTGTTGCGGTATATCGAAGTATTGCTTTAACTCCTCTATTTCCTTTCCGTGTTGTGGTAAAATGTGAGCTTGAAGAGCGCTCAGAAACACTTTCTGGTCTTCACTCAACAATAGAGCTCTTATTGGTGTCAACGTCCGCGACAGCAGTACGTCATCGACTTCTTCAATGGGAACTTTATTTGTCCAACTAGAAATAATTCGACAGTCATCGCAATGCACCGGATCATTTTCACACGTTTCAGAACAGAGTAGTAAGGCGCACTTGCTACATTTATAAAACGTATTACTTTCAATTTTGTTGCAAACGGTGCATCCTCGTTGTAGGATAGTTCCGGAGCGCGGTCCTTGAATTAGAGGATGATCTACGAAGAGCACTTCGCCGGACTTGATGTCTTCCGTAGCGATGAGTCCGCGTCCGCCCAGCGGGGATTCAGCGATGACCCATTTATTGGAATGTTGCACTTGTCCGGTGTGGTCGCAAAGTCCGAGGTGTTGGTTTACAATTTGTGACAATTGCTCCATCGACAACATCCTGCCGCAAGCCGACCGCTGCCGGCGTCTGCGCGCTCGTTGTGAATGTACACATCAGCGAGTTTGATAGCGCGAACTGGGTGTGATCGGGCTAAGCATCGCCAAAAACACACGCGGTATTCTCCGTAATTAACTGAACTCGATCGACGTGCACCGGCTGTGTGAAGCGAGCGTGGAGACTACCTGACGTGGTACAACACCGTTGCCAAGCTACTATTGTATAGGTTATCAGGTAATTTGCGTACATAACTCTCTCATCGGCAATTTTACGTATCGTATCGCGCTGCTTCAGCGGTTACCTGAGCACGGACGAATGGTGCGAACGACGAAGCTGTGACATCTGGGAATATCGAATCCTATACTATGTTATATAAACTGGATGATAGTTATTTTTAAATATATCTGAGGTACGTTATACTAATGTAGTAGATTAGTAGCTGCTCAATTCTAAGGTCAGTCGATACAAAAATACGTCTCGGAAATCTATCGGAAGAGCCAATACTTTTAATCTATAGCATGTAGACGTTGGAGTTGGTATCTGTTCGTTCTAAATTTAGTATCATTTACATTAAAATATAAAATAGGTATGTGGTATCTAGACGCATAAAAATAAATTGCTTAACTGCGATACAATTTATACCAAATTAATTATTTACAAATAAATTCTTTACTGTTGTTAAATAAAACATTTTATTGGTTTAGTTTTCAACCAAAACATTCTCCGTCATTAGGTTTTGTTTCACAACATTTTTTTTAGGTCAGAAGTACACTATTATGAAACAAAAGGAGGAATAACCTATTTTTAACTAAATCGTATTGTAATCTAAACAACGAACCACCACCTCATACCGTTCAGCTAAGTATCGCAACCCAGAACTGGAACAGTTACTTGAAGTAGACACCTATCTTAAAGTACACTAAAACCTATATTAAAATCATAATTACATACAACAAAGAATAGATTTCAGTTAATAGATAGGTACCTAGAGATATCAAACTAAGGCAATTATAATATTCAGCAATAAATATAGCTACATGCCACTAATGAAGGTTCTTAGTTTCATTTGGTTTTGATAACTTAAACAGGTGTTCAATGTGTGTGCGATTGAGTTGTATTTTATCCGGTATTGATTAGTTTTAGGTACAAAGCACGTTCTGCTTTATCGAAATTGTCCTGCTACTGCCTACTTTGGAAACGATTGTTATTGTATTCCGTGACTATCTATAAACGGCGAGGGGGAAATGATAATTTAGACTTATTTTTAGATCGCGTCATTTATTACTTCTATAACAAAATTACATTGAACATAGCTGTACAACAACTGTATCTATGAAAAACATGTAATATACGAAGATTATGAAAGATAAAAAACCTAATAAAGGAGCTGATGAATTAATTAGTCAACGAAACAATGAGAGCGTTATTTAATTACGAGTAGCTACACGATAAGGATGCAATAGATTAGAAGTTTTTTTTTATTCAAGTTACTTTGATGGTTAGAACGAAGGCTTGATGTGATGTGGATGATGACGATAATATTTTCAAAGTTTTTAGCAATCTTTAGAAATGATGCAGTTTTTAGAAATGATTAAATAAAATTAATAAGTAAACTATAATTTCAGTAATTGTACTACCTAAAAGTTTTTATGAACGTGTATATCATTTGAACCTATTAAGAGGTTTATTTGATGGCACTTATGATTTGCTACACCAAAGCCCACCTTCGAAACTGACAAGAGTTTATTTGCTTAGCGTAGCACGACGCACCGTACGTTCACGCTATGGAGGCGCACAAAAGTGGCGTCAGCAGGAAACATGATCCTTGCCTTTTGTCAGGCGAGCGTTAGTTCGACAACCTGACCAGTCTCTGTAACTATTTGTCCTACGTGGACGTTCTGTGTTGTTGAAAGAATAATATTAATAACACCTGAAGTTTCCGGATATCGATCCGTTTGGTGCCCGTCGTGGTATTGTCACCACGGAGAGTGCGCGCTAACGAATAATGCAAGCACTGTTTGATTACAACGAAGATGAGTGTCCATGGTATTACTTCGATGGCTCCTACAAAACCTTACTGGGCGCCTGTCTCATTGTATTCGGTGAGTTAAATTATTTTTTGAACTGAACTCGTTAGAAAAGAGAAAAGGATGGTGTTTACATGTTCATGTTTAATATAGAATTTTATGAAATATCACAGATTTAATTTCGTCTGCTATAACATGCAATTGAACTCAGTGTTCATGTAACGGACCGCGGGCAATAAACGAATCTCGTTCGAAATATAGATTCCCAAAACTTATAACTGACTAGATATTATTATAGTTGTAAAGAAGAGTCAGATTTTCTCTTAGTTTCATTTTAGTTCGCTTAGCCGTAGTAAACAGTTTATTTCTATCAACTGTAACTCAATCGCACTTATAAACATGCCAGGAACAGTTATCGTTTAATCGTGTGTTTGGTACCAGGTATATTCGGGGTGCTGCTCAACGGTTGGCTGTTCGCCACGTTCATCCATAGCCACCTTCTGTTTTTTAAGAGTCACGTACTGGTACTCAATCTATGTTCAGCTTCACTTGGTCGGAATTTACTCGGATTTCCTTTTTCGGGAACCTCGGCAATAGCGAAAAGGTATTTGTTGATTTTTCTTTTATTGTATTGAAAAAAAGCTACTAATTTCGAAAGTTTTATTATGTGCTAATGATTAAGATTGATTTGGTGGTTAATAGTTAAAAAGTGACTGAAAACAGCTATATTCAAGTAATTCAGACAGCAACGTAACGCACAAAAAATTTTGACAAATGAGATTTACCAGACAAAATTGAATTGTAATGATAAATTCGTTATTTTTAATTTCAGATGGCTGTTCGGTGGCGCATCTTGCCAACTATATGCGTTTTTGACTCAATTTTTTGGTGTCTTTCAAATGTCAGCACTGTTTACCTTAGTTCTGGAAAGATATTTATTAGCTAAATATTATAGACGAGGTGAGTTACACTTATTTCAATATAAATTATTTAAGTTCCAAATGTTCTTAACTACACAAATATTTTCGATATCATTAGACATTTATTCTCCAAAAAAAATTGAATTGGTTTTTAGACTTCTAACGTTCTTTGACGCGCTCATTAATAAATAGAACATTTCTATTAGGTACCCTTAAGATAATTAAAATTAATCCCACCACTGTGTATACCAACCTAAAAGCAAGCAGTTTTATTTAGAGCTGCATTAAAAATGCCCTAATCACGAGACCTGGCGTATGTTGTATTTCAGAAAGAACTCTTTACTTTAGATACTACTGGACTATGATCGGCGTGTGCTGGATGTTCGCGGCTGTGTTCGCCATCCCACCACTGTTTGGCTACGGGGTGTTCTCCTGCGACTCCTCTGGCACCACTTGCACCCTCCTCTGGCCCTCGCTGCACTCTGGCGCCAAGCAGCTGGGCTTCAGCGTGCCCTACGTCATACTTTGTGGAGTGCTTCCTATTATTGGCATGTAAGTTTGACTTTTTTGCTTTGTTATGTTTATTGAGGTGCAGTTTGTGGGTTATAGACTCTGTGAGTTAGTTTTTTGTAAAGATTTTCAATTTCCATTTGAATTATAGATATCATATGAATTGCATATTCGTTATTATTTAAACTTTTCAGATTCTATTTCATGGGTAAAGCGGTTCGGTTGGAGAAAATTTATTATAGAAGTGAAGAGCAAAAAGACGATAAACGACTTACTAAGGTGATTGTAAAATATTTTTATTCATTACTTTTTTAATTCATTACTGATATTTCTATTTTTTATTATTTTTAAATAAAACTCGTGCGGACACAGTCAGCAGTAGGGAATTGTGTTTAGATATTCTCTTCGTCTTCTTAATTTCTCTAGCGTATGTTTAACGTTACTTTACAATAACATACCTATTACTTTAATATCAGTCAATAACTACATATATTAAAACATTTGATCAATATTTAGACTATTACCTAATACACTGCTAACTTCGTGTATCCTACTACAGAGCATCCACGCGTTGTCCGTGACGACCCTGGCGTTGTGGATCCCCGCGGCCGTGGTGGTGGGCTGGCAGTGGCTGCCGCTGCTGCTGTACGGCTACAGGCCTCACGTGCCGCCGGCGCTAACCCTCCTGGCTCCGATTGCCTCTGAGGTACTAAAATATTGTGAATGTTAAACTAGAGGGATATAGTTATGTAGGAGAACCCAGAAATAGTGACTCCTTTGTTTTACTGGTTAAGTTTGAAAAGCTTCGAGTTTCTGAAGTTTAATAAAACTTGTGGCAAAATGTAACAATAACATTGGTAATTAACTTCAAGATCTTAATAGAGCTAATAAGAAAGAAAATGTAAGGAAATACCAATCTTCCAATGACACTTGAAATTCAATAACCAATATGTTGACGTTGTGCTGTAGTAACTACTATACAATAATAAACATATAAATGAAACGCCGGACCGTATATTATGAGTATCAATCAAAAGTTCTAAGATATGTAAATCATAAAGAATAAGTGAAAAACAAGCTCCTGAATCTGAATTTTTGGTAACTGAATATTGTCAGAGTTGATATGAAATTTTGATGAAATTAATCGTTTAACTTTCAGGCAGCTACCTGTGTACCTGTTCTATGCTACTTGACGGGGGACGACCGTCTCCGAGCCGCTCTAATAGGGCGTATGCGGAAACATTACGCGCTCCTCCATCCGGAAAGGGCCAAGCGATACACCAGTTCCCTCTACTAAAGACTTCATCTAAACAGTGTCGTTTGAAGGTTGAAACCCATTGTCCTTAAGACAACGTCAACCACAGGGCTAGGCCCTGATATGTAAAGACTGGATTTTGTTAAGTAAGGTTACATGTGATGAATTGTGTGAACTCATATGAAATGTACTTACGCTTATGTTACATTAAACTTTCTATATTATGTAAATTAATTGAATGTTTTATTACCTTCATATGACAGCAAAATTTTCTTAAATCTTAGTATTAGGCAAACAAAAGGCAAAAAAATCTTGCAATCTTAGAATTGGCTCAATAAAATTGCCTTACCCGAAGATTGAGAGTATAATAAAATTTTTTAGAAGAACCTATCAGTGCGATAGGTATTATATAAACAATAAACGACGCAGTTGAGCAGGGAACGGTAAATTAGCTTAGCTGCGTTGATGTTACAGCACACTTCCTAGAGTAACGACCACTCAATCACAAATTGAGTTACCGGTGCATAGTGTGGATGTGTCGGGACATTGTGATAAAATATTTTACTGTAAGTAAACATATTCATGGATATCCGCTTGTGTGATGTATATAGAATGGATCCTGAAGTTTTGTACTAAAAACGAATCTAAAGACAGTGTTTAATTTGTTTTGATTTCATGTGGTGCTTGCCGGTTCATCAATGATAATTTCTTTGCAATAAAACTGCTGCAGAAAGTTGCAGAATAGATATAGCTACGAGCATTTAGCTTATACCCCTAAGTTACAAAACGATCTATTGTGCGGAGGATGCGGTTTGGCTCCAGAGACAATGTTTGAGAAGCAGAGCGTAACAAAACTGGTGTAACCGAGAAGAAACAATGGTTCAGCGCAACTTGCAACCCGAGATTGGGTGTTAGCCGGGATTAAGACAAACAGGTCGGGACAATATTGCTCACACGACTCCAGGCGCGCTAGCCGACCGCTTATTTTTAACAACTTTTATTACAAACCTAATATTATTTAGAAAAGAGTAAAAGTGGAACAAAATGGGCGTGCAAGACTGTATTTGGAGCGATTTATTCGACGATCAAGCGAGGAATACTTTGCAAAGAGGTTTTGTCATTACTGGTGAGTTTTGAATATTCACATTTACTAATTCTATTTTCAAAAATCAATTACATGAGATTTTCAAATTTATTTTTATTGAACTATCTATTATTACAATAAGTAGATGGGAATTATAAAGAGCAGGAACATAACATAGGGTCATTTCATTTTGCCAATTTTTAATCCTATTAGAATAAATGTTTCTATAATATCACATAATCAGTTGCAAGCAAAATCTAACGCGATGTGAAAACGATTATGGATTGATTTTATTTTGCATATTTCCAGGAACCGCCTCGGTAATATTGAGCGGATGGCTGAGCTTAACCATATTTCTAACTAATCTGAGACTCAATCTAAGTTATCGGAATCTAGCTTGCTTCACTGCAGTTGCTTGTATACGAAGATTGATGCCAATGTTTTCCTATATTTTGTTTTCCAACCACAACGAAAGGTAAATTATTTACTGAAGTAGTTGTTATAATTATGTCCTTTTTTATATTTTCAATCACCATCACATCCATAATCAACTATTTGGTAGGTCCAGGTTTACTCTCAAAGTGATATAAGTGACCCTTGGAGGATGTTTCATTGAAAGATTCTGTTACTTTCACTGAGGAGGACATTTGATTTTTCCTACGAGAAAACGCCCATAAAACATAACATATTACTGATTCATCTTAAATTTTATAAAAATCGTATGAGATTGGATGAATGAAGCAATGGCAATAGAAGAATAGGATCATACATCTTTAGATATAAGTAGATAGATATCGTAATGAGAAGCCGAATATTCGACTTACTTAACGTTGTTTTATTTCAGTTGGCGCGATATGCAAACCTTTTCTTGTGATTTTTTTGCATTCTGGGAAACATTTTTGGCGGTTTACGAAGTTGAGGCTCTGACTCATGTATGCATTGAGAGATACGTCGTTGCGAAGTACATTACCAACGGTAAGTTTTTTACAAATCTATGGATGCTTAGCTAATATTTGGGATATGTTTGGTTTCATTCATACATAAATAGTATGACTTAAATAACTTTAAGTCCATTTTTAACGCTTCTCATAATATCCTAAGCTATGCGAATTTTTGAATACCAATATGCGTATGAGGTACCTACATGCATTGTTAATTATAACTTAGTAAGGAACATTTTGTGAGAAAATTTGCACACCTGAGAGTTCTTCATGATGTTCTGAAAGGTTAATCTGCTAATCCGTAATTGGCCAGTGTGGCCTGTACCACACAATTAGAGAGAACAATCGAGCCTAGTAGTGAGACAACTGTAGCTTATACCTAATGAGGAATGATTATTGTATATTCAAAGTAATACAAATTCCAGTATGTTAATTCACTAATGGATTGCAGGATGGCAAATGCCGAAGCGGCATTATTTGATGTTCCAGGTCTTAAGTATTTTACTGGCATGCTTGTACTCTTTCCCGCCAATATTTGGGTTGGGCAAATACGGACCGGACTTCTCGTGCACGTCTTGCACCTTTGACATGGTTTTGCCGGACACTTGGCAGAGATACTTCGTTATGGCTATATTTCTGCTTCGAAGCGTGAAACCTGCAATTTTTATGTAAGTACTTAAACACTTCTTTCAGGAAATAGCGACGAAATTATGAATATTAACTTTCTTTTGGCACTGATAACAAACCATAGTTGAAACTTTTAGCTACATTTGCACAGCTGCATTATATTAAATAATCTTTTTTTCCTATGTAAGCGTAAGTAACTGAATGCCTACTAGCTAACAGTTACAGAAACCGATCTTTCGTTTAGTTCTTCATATTCATGACGTGAAATTTACAGGATTATGATGCTAATGTGGTCTCGAAACTTGGAAGATCATTTTACGAGTTCAGTGAAGACTATTAAGCATTTACGATTTACTCAGGTATTCTTCTGTTTGTTTATTATACTTACTTGTAGCATGATTTTCTTTTACACTTGTCTCACTATCTATGTGTTAATCTAAGTTGCCCTCTATGTGTGTGCCAAATTTCATGAAAATCGTTTTGGCCGTTTTTCGTGAAAAGGTAACAAACAAACAAACAGACATACAGAAGATCGAGTAGAAAAAAGTTTTCCAAATTCAAATGAATATTCTTTTTTAGACCGTAATAGCTCTAAAGAGTTAGTAGAAAAAGTTTTCCAAATTCAAATGAATATCTTTTTTTTTCAGAGCGTGATAGCTGTGACGTTTATGAACTTGGCATGTTGGAGCCCCATCGCGGTGTTGCGGGGCTGGGTGGTCCTGTTGTTCGCGCTCTACCACGATGTTCAGATAGAGTCCCCCGCTTACGTCCAGTGGGCTATGTGGCTGCATTGGGTAAGATGTTAGAAATTAATGCAGATCTGGTTGCAGCTCTTAAAAAAGTTCTTGGTCAAAACGATAGCGATTGATTATTGAAGTTGCTTGATGTGGTCGAGGGGATTGGTCAAGGAGTAGAGTTGCTCGAAAATGGTTTAAATAGGGGTTTACTAAAAGTATCAAATGATACTACCGCTGAATAGTGGTCGAGATATTTTACAGATTTATTTTATGTGTATTTGGTTTGTAATTTCGTTTTACCGAATTGACTAAGTACGCTGTCGACAATCATGCGCAAGATTCTCACAAGTCGTGCATGACCCGAGATCAAAAATGTATCTAACAAGTACCTAAATATATGCCCCAGACGGGAATCAAAACAGAGACCTCCTGTTTTGTAGATAGTGCTACTATCGACTAGGTTAAGGAATCGTCAAAATGCGATGATGCCTTTTGCGTTACTGATCTCTATGAGCACTTATCAAACATTGCTGTTTTATGGGTTATTTAAGTAAAAAAAAATATGACAATAAAACTGATCTGTGATGAAGTATTCTTTATTTTCCGCAGGTATCACCAGCTGTAACGGCAGTTTCGGTATTTTTGATAGACGACACGATCCGCCACAAAATGATGAACTTCAATGCTGATGATACGGAGATCGATGAAGAAGAAAAGAAGAAGGAATAAATATTATATGACCTAGTTAAGAACCGAAAAAGATTGATTTATTAATAAACATTAATTATTATATTATAGGTACTTATCTAATATTATCTTTGTAATTTTAGTTTACTAATAAATTACAGACTTTTCAGTAAGTCGAGACCTACCTCAGGGCTCAATTCTTGGACCATCTTTTGTCTAGTTTATAAGTTCTACCACTTAACAGTACATTCGTGTATTAGTTCATTATTGCACGTTATAAAGTAACGTATTAATTGTAAACAGTTAAAATTGATTTTTAAAATTAAAACTACTTTTATAGTTTATAAACACCTATCAGAAAGTGGAAATCGAATAAATTCTACCCATCCATCTATCCAACCATCTTTATTCTTAGAGACATAATAATACAGGGAGTGGAATGAGACAAGATATTATTTTCATTAATTTTATTATGACATGCGTCATAGTTGTTGTAATAATGTATTTAAAATAGCAATAGATAATAGTAATTATAACAATATTAAATTAGGGGGATGAAAAATTTGTACGAAGAATATCAGCGTTGCTTTATTGTATAAAACTACATTTAGTTTAGCTTTAGTTCCCACGTCTTCTCAGTCTAAGTTTAGCGTTTCAGTATCAATATGATCAGTTTACATGTAAAGTTTCATTAAGAATATTATTATTATCCTAATATTACACTACATTATATATTGCGACATGGTATTGTATACAAAATGGAAGTAGATCAAATTGTAGAAAAAGAAATAGAAAAAAACGTAAACATATTTAGAAATAACGAACGGTAACTAGCATTGACTTTTTCTAAACGAAAATAACAGGAACTTTATGGTAAGGTGTATGGACCTAACGTAATTTTCTTTATTGGTCCTCAATAAGGCAATGTGATGGCCTAAACAATGGTATAATACAATGTAGTTCCCTACCCATTTATGCAACTCGTAAAAATCATATCAATCATAATAATTTATTGAAG
>DWKA01000872.1:0-14250 GCA_018249155.1 Panoquina ocola ocola
TGGTTGGCTGATTTGCATGGCCGTGAATTGGCTGGCTGGAATTAAGAGTTTGTAATAGACCCGCTGACCTGCCACAGTAATAACTACTAACAACAGCATGCAGGACGGATCTGACATCAATCTCGTCACGAGCGGAAGAGATTTTTGGGCTCAAGACAGATAGTGCGTTTTAAATCACATCCCTGCTATAATTAAAATATCTATGTTTCGTGAAAATTGTTCACATAAATGAATAAAAGCATTCCAATATTAAACACAGAAACTGACATTACATGGAACTTCTGTTATAATGTTCGTAAATTAAGTTAGACTGTTGTAAAAGAACAAGTAAAAAAACGAACACATAAAGCCATAATACAATAAGCCCTTTGTTTAAAAAAAAACGTTAAAAACTTATAGGTACATACCCACCTACATTTTGTATGTAAACTGGTACTCACGATTCTTATTATTGTGACTATTATCTATGCAACTGGGTCGTAATCGTAATATCGGAATAATAAAGTAAGAATCGTGAGTACCCGTGTTACATTCAAAACGTTCAGTGACCGCGATGATATAAGCAATGATATAAGATTAAAAACTAACAAGTAGGTAGGTACCTACCTACTTTTAACTATTTTTTCAGTTGTAGGTTCTAGGTGTCCAGAATATAAGTGACCGTACTGTCACCCTCTTACTGCTCTTACGCTCAGTGCCTGAGTGCCCCCAAAAATTGGTCTATAATTGTTCGTCTTTCGCAGTCTTCTTATTTGTATGTGTATTTGAGGGGAATTCCCCAAACCGTATGATGATAATAATGGGCTGTAAAAATCAGGAACAGAAGCCATAAACATTTTTTGAGCGTAAATCTGCACACCTAGCCTTAACTGGACCAGTTTTGGCTTATGTCCAAGAAACGTCGGCAACTACCCAATTAATTAATCATTAAACTTCACCAAAAAGCCAAAAAATAACGTGTAGGTACGTAGCTGGCTGTATGCTCAATTTATTGGCACCAAATTCGCAACGCTGTATAAAAATGTAAAGAAAGGGGAAGTTAGTAAAGTGAAGTAGGTGCATCTAAGCTAAGGGCAGAACCGCCACCCGATGCCTGTGTAGTGAGTAGCGTAGCCGGGATAACGGATAGGGGCGGAACACGCGGGGGTGGCGGGGCGAGCGCGGAGGGCGCTCGATACGCGCGCGCGCTACACTCTTCGGTCAGACAGACAGTCGCGTTTTGACGCCCCTTGCGTTCGGTGAGTGACGCGGCCGGTACGTCGAAACGCTTCGATATCGATATTTTGAACCTATCTCCTAATAGTACGTATTTTCTAATTTGTTCTTATAAATTTCTTTATGACGTAGTTCTCACAGGTGTAATTATTTTTTAATTAATTAGTTGAGCACACTAGACAAACGTATACTATAATTTGTTTACATTTGAATCATATGTTGTAAAATAAAAGGATTGCCTACGACAGGTACATAAACGGTTTAGTGTGAAAGCATGTGTAGTGTCCAGTGAAATTGTTAGTGAATAAATGTTTTATAAAATATATTTTACGTAGTGGTACAACGTGACTTTTCCAATTTGAAAAATTGCCCTTTGGGTTTGCGTCTTCGCTTTCGTTATTGACGGTCGCATCGGCATGTAATTCAGGCGGAGTGGCGAGATATTTCGCAAAAATAGCGCTAGCTTTTATTCAGTAAAATAACTGTGAATATTTGATGGTGTGTCGTGAACTGGAGCGCATACAGTCGAGATTCGCTCGCGAACGACGCGCGACGGCGCAACGGGGGTATTGATCGGCGGCGGTCGCGAGACGCCGGCGTTGCCTGCCGCCTAAATAAAGCTCCGCATGTGTGCCGCTGCCGCCCTACGTCGATGCGTCGCCGCCGTCGTCTCCGTCGAACGACGCGCGACGCGCCTTGCGATCCCATGCCATCAAATGCCATGCCGTCATATGATTTCATTACATTGCCCCTACTTACTACTTAACAACTTTCATGTCGATGCTTTATTACATCAGAGATTTAGTTTACAGCTTTCCTATTCCTTCGTCTACAAGTGTATCAAGTTATGTAGCCTACGAATAATTTATGGGGGTTAAGCTAAGCTTACAAGTATGCTGATTTTAGTTTTAATATTTCGCGTATTTCGCAGACGGTTTAAGTCGGCATACCTACGCGCATTAGATAGGGTTTAATACAATTATTCAATCGTTTAGCTTCGGGGGTTAACTGTGTACCCTACGGCTATCAAAGTATGAAATAAGATTAGGAGTTTCAAAATTAACGTCAAAGAATTATTTTAATTGAATTGCCTACTTAATATTAACAGGTAGTGACTAATGAAATTCGTTTAATTTGTTTATAGGTTGAAATGTTGGACTGATTGAGAGCTTCTCTAAGAAACAGGCATGGCGCGCATCATGATAGCTAGCGCAGCCCTGCTCTGCGTTCTGGGTGCAGCGCTGGAAGCAAGCGCGCTAATCTTGCTACCCCACGACGTGCGCCCTGGCCACGCTATCCGACACTTCATCAGCAATCATTCGCACTACACACTCCTCGATCCCGATTATATGTCTTACTTTACACTACTGGACGATGGCTTACTTATGACTACTTCAGATCTCTCCCCGCTATTGGACCAGCCTCTGAACTTGGCGGTCTTAGAACAAACTCCTTACAGTAGTTCTGCACACTCTATACAACTACTTGTTATGGATCGTAGAAGAATGTTACACTTCGCTGCGACTGATGGATTGCGCGGGGATATACCTGAAAATTTACCACCAGGGTCAGTTATTGACCTTCCGCCTTTACGTGCCACGGCCCTTCAAAATGTAGGCCCCATTGCTTACAAAATAATTAAAGGCAACGAAGACTCCATTTTTGCTCTGCGCGAAAAAGGACAAAAAATAACCCCTGATATAAAGTCAGTAATAACGGAGGGTGATGTAGAAATAATTGCATTACAATCATTTGATGCTGAAACTAAAAAATCCTATGAAATCGTCATTCAAGCTACAGAATTACAGGGTGCAAATAAAGCCAGCTTACCTATAACAGTAGATGTTATTAATGAGAACGATCACGAACCGATGTTTGATCAGGAAATTTATTACTTCGCTGTCAATGGAACCGCTGATGAGAATGGACGTAATGGCACCGCGCACTGGCAGAGGTTTTCCAATATTGGTAAAGTTCAAGCATACGATGCTGATGGAGATCGGGTGTACTATTCATTGCTGAATCCAAGCAATCTGGCTGTTATAGTGCCGCAAACTGGAGAACTGATTCTTGCTGGAGAACCAGATGGCCATGACGCTCAGTTGCAAGTACTCGCTCATGATACAGGTTCTCCGCCTCGCAAAAGTAAGCCCGCGCGTATTTACCTGGAATTTGTGATTCGCGCCCAAAAAGATTTGCCTACGCTCCACCGTGAAAAACGGCGTGTCACTCGCGCGGTCCGGCCTACGAAACGCATCGAATTCACCGAAGCCGACGGTGAAGTCGAAGGACGTGCAGTTTTCACGCTTGAAAAGGAAACTGACCGCGAGACTTTTAAAATCCGTGATGAAAATCCTTGGGTTACCGTTGAACCTAGTGGTGTAGTGAAAGTTAAAAAGAAGTGGGACTATGAGGAGTTGGGTCCGGAGAAGACCATCGACTTCTGGGTCACAATCACCAATACTGGAAATGGAGGTAGGTGGCTATTATGTTTTATACGTCATACACATTTTGGGCTTAAAGCAACTTCTGATTTTGAATATCTTTGTGAAGAATTTCTCTAGGTTATTTATGAATGCACTGACTACAATGAGTTTATTTTGATGAGAATTGATTAGAATAGTATGTTATTAATTTTTGCCACCATATATTTTACCTTTGCTATTTTTAGTTTATCAGCGCAATAGTATTAAGTGCCAAAAAGGAAGGGCATATTCACTTTCCAGAAGTTGAAAACATGTTACGTAGATTTTGACAACTTAAGCCAACGTATTTGGTGTATCATGTTAATAAGTATATTAATGGTTGGTTCATAACTTCAAATGAATGTTTATTCAACTTAACTCGAAACACATCTCAGACGTCTTGAAGTTTTGTAAGCGCCATTAGCTCTTCTTTTTTTAAAAAACCCTATTGTTTCATGTCAGTTTTATCATATCAGGATATCTATGCTATCAAATAGCTACAATTAGAATTTTACAAATATCGCTCCAAGATTCAGTCCAACAAGAGAAACAAAACAAGGATTTATTTTTTGTCCCGACAATAGCCCTCTTTTTATACCCAAACATAATGTCTTTATTGATGGCGACGCAAGATAATAACAGTGAAACAATAGAAAAAAAGAATCCAAGGGACGACGGAGCGCGTATAATCGATTATGACATTAAATAAAAACATCCACTTTTATAAAATCATCTCTCCATTCGGTTTTAAAGGATTAAATTCATGGCAGATTATGTAGGTTTAAGTAAAATAAGTATATTAGATTGCTTTGAATACCTTTAAAAATCATAATTTTATGCTTAATCAGTTTCTTTCTATGCGACTCGATATAAAAGTTTATGTCTATTAGGTTTTCGATAAGTAGGTACCTTACCAATATTATTTTCAATCCATGTTTTCAATACAATAAGTGAGTAAAATTAAGGTTTGAAAAAAATATTAGCTTAGCTATATTAATTGTTATCAAAAATTAATTGGCTTGAATACCATTCGTTTTTATTCCGACGGTGAAATTTTATATGTGATAGTGCACCTGTCGGATCAAATGGTGCGCTAGAGCATGACGTTGTGCTATCAAATAGGTACCGTATCGAACCAGTCACGAGTTGATGATCCATTGATCGGTATTTTTAAAGTTCCCACCCAAAAGGGAATATTTATGGAATTACTTGATGATTGTACGTTTATAGTGGTTGCGGCTAAGCGTTTACCTGTGTTTTATCTCTTTCTCCACCAAAGGTGGGTTTTGAGCCAAAGTGACTGGCACAAAGTCAAATGAGGACAAAGTACCAATTCAACAAGCATCACGTTTACTTCACCTACAACAATCAATATGTTCTGTACTTCTACTCGTCTGGAATTTTTAAGAATCAAAGCGCATGCGTTGCAGACGGCGCTACTGCCAAATCCACGTTGAGGTCAGAAACCTTGCCCTTTGAAAAATGTCTCTTGTCGCAAGTTCAATATGAAGTTGTTGATTCATAAAATTTCATAAAATTCATTTCTCAATTGTATGCACATGGGTGTTTTAGGGGCGCCTGAGATTTCTAGCTCAGGTTTTCTACCTAAAAATTCCCTAGAAACTGTCTATAGCTGGTATTAGACTGTACTTAGCTTACAGTTGTGGTCCGACTATGTCATACAACCACAGTTCTATTCAAATCGATTGCATTCCAGAGGACACGGTAGAACGCTTGGAACGCTATCTATCCAAGTTAGGTAATGCAAAGTCAGCGTTACCGTAGAAAATGAAAAGATGCCAATGTTTTAAATACTGGGTTAAGTAGCTCGATTATTAGGTAGGTATTTTATTATGTGCTATCCTTAATGGTTTTATCATTAGATATAGACTTTAACATTGAATGCCATCACATCACAACGTGTCCGTACAGCATTATTCACGCACCTTTTTGCCGTGTGCAATGTTTTATAAGTAATCGTTAGCACGAGACAGCACAAGTGCGTGCGGAATTCTCATTATAGGCGTAAGTTGTAATCTTAGGATAGAATGGATGTGATAGGTTTGTGACTACCGTGCAGAATGCGTGGATAATCGGAGGGACCTGTCGCACGGTCCCAGCTATCTCGGCTTCCGATTGTACATGCCACGTTACGTCATTGTTATTACCACGAAATCGATGTGGAATGCTGAGTTAGATTTATTATTTTGCACCAATGTTGATCGCTGAGAGATGCAAGCACAGGCCAAAGAGTACTTTTGGTGTGGAAATGAGCGGAAGCATGAGTGGGAATAGTTTTGCAGCAGAATTTTTTGTGCTAAGTTTAAGCATTGCTTCTGATATGTGTCTGCGTCCTGCGGTGAAAATGATATAACACATGTGAGAGGTAAATAGTTTGCCGCGATAATTAGGCCACAATTAATGGGAGTAAAAATTTTGGATACGACTTAATTTGATTATGTAATGTGTTTGAGGTTTTAACACGTCGATTGTGGCGTATTTGGCAGTTTTCATGCCGGCCGTAAAAATTATAAACTAAATAGCGTGAAGTAGAAATGTCTGACAGTTTTTCACTTTAGTAACAAATGCTGCCTTCAATTAATTCATATCTGGAAATTATGGTTTCTACGTCTTGTAGCTCAAGAAAAGAGACACAATTGTAGCCACATTAGTAAAAAGATGTGTTACATTTTAGGAATACATCTGTGACATTATTATGGGGTCAAGTTTTGTTATAAATGTATTATTAGATCATTAAACACAGTTGCTTTTGGTAGAAGAAATCACAATACAGGTAAAGGTTTTCTATTTATTAAAATTTTAAGAGTTACCTGAAGCAAATACTCATATCGAAAAACTCTGGAATAAACTTTGGCTAAGTGTTATCTTGAAAACTTATTTCTATTTAAAACTCTGAAGATATCCATCGTGGCGAACTTCCATTGCTATACTAAAATTGAAAAAGTTTTGAAAAATATGACCCAAAGAAAAATAGTTTTCCTTCGATTTAAACGTATCGAAAGTTATGTTATTGCTTTTGCATTGTACCTAATTATATATGTCGTCGTGATGTAGCTTCAATGTCGAATTCGTTTCGCTGCCGGGGCCGATAATTATTAGACATTAAGTATTCATCTAAAGTTGTGGATTATGGATATTAAATCAAAATATTACATTTCTCAATGTAAATATGAAATGTGCCAAATTTCGTCCTCGTTCATTCACGTAATTGCCGTAAAAAGTTTTGTTTCACTTGCCTACTTATTGTTAAGTGAGTAGAATTTACGCTCATGACCAGTAAAATATTTGAGTACTTATATTTCAAGCAGAAATAATATGAATTTGTACAAAGAGGTGTTGTTGAGGGAGATGAGAAGAAATACATTATATGTATGTCTATTCAACGCCCAAAACGGAAGCATTGACAAACGTAGGAGTAATGCCTTTTATTTCCTTAATAAATTATTGGCAAAATTCCCAAATACAATTATAAGCTGGGTATTTATATACCTGTACCTATAAATAAATTGTCTACACATCAGTAAAGAATCAATTTAAATCACGCTGTGTTGTTGTTACTTGTTAATTACGTTCGAGTTAGTGATAGAATCCGATGTGGGTGGGCTTACCCTGGTCCTGACCGTTCTCTCAGGAATCTAATCACAGCCATTAGCTCTTAATATTCCACTCTGCATTCATTGGACGCGCTTAACCCATTTTGTAATTATGCACAGTGAAGCTGAAATAAGTTTTTTAAACGTAAATCAAATATTGACCATCGATTTCCTAGAAATAGAGGTTTTTAAATAGATTCAAAGAGCGTAACTATATTTTGTTCGTAGTATGTGCTGTGTGCAAATAAAAATTTTATGTTTGGATTTATATACTGTTCTGTTTGGCCGTTTGTTGGATATTTAGATAAAAAGGAAGATTAATATTCGTACCACATTTTAGCCCTGTCGTTAGTAGGTAAACTTAACTTCAAGCTAGAGGCTTTTAATGCTATTCCTAGTCGTTTCTGATATGTATTAGTATTATTTATTCGGATACTAGTTTCTGCCCGCGGATTCGCCCGCGTGGATTTCTGACAATATTCAGTTCCTAGTAGCTGAACCTGTTACTTCGTACGCGTAGGAGTTTTATCCGAGTCATTCTTGATCCTGCGGAATTTCCGGGAAGACAGACTTGTTTCTTTTATTATTAATATATTTGTTTAGAAGCTGTACTCTTATGAGTAGGAGTTTTCCCGCGAAATTTCCGATCCCGGAGGATTTCCGGGATAAAAACTATCCTATGTGTTAATTCAAGTTACCCCTAGGTACGTGTGTGCCAAATTTCATGAAAATCAGTTTAGCAGTTTTTGCGTGAAATAGTATCAAATATACAAACAAACACAAACTTTAGCACTTATAATATTAGTAGGATAAGTTCCAATTTCGACCGAGGCAAAACAGTGTTGTAATTTGCCATTATTAAATCTTTGTTTGTTCGCAAATGTTGGCCCTTTATGATGGTTTAATTGCATGTGTCAATGACACGTTAAACAGATAATTATGATATGCATGTGTGCATTAAACTATTTAAAATCATTGATGTTCTAATTTCATTAACGAGACGGTTTTCCGTACTCCCATAATGGGTAGGTACTTAGATTTCAAAGTTCATATTGTGACTTGTGACGAGGTACACAATACCTGTATACCTGGTAGATGGTTTTTCTCATTAATTTTAAAACATCGGTTTGTTTTGGCAGTTAAATTAAAAAATCCATCTGTCAGAAGAACTTGAGGTTTGATCTGGTGCTGAGTCTTTGCGAAAATACTTAATAGGTACTTAATGAAAATAATTATTTATACATACTTCGTATGTATAATTACTTATATTAAAGTGGATTTTTATTGGATACCAACAAAGGCGACTTTTATTACAAGTATTGAACCAAAGACCCTCTACTCACGGGTATGTATAGTTCGCACGCGAGTTCATTGCCGAGATTTCTGACGTCACACGTCACCCCGCCGTCTTTAATATAGTGTCATTTAAGTTTAAAATTATTTGTGCTCCCCCCCTTTACTCGTCAATAAGCTCGCGTGCCAATTGTACAAGTATTAGCAATTTTGCAATATCTTAAACCAAATATAAACATACTTATACTTAATCTTAATCTAAATTCTAAACAGTTTTACCTTTTAATGATAATATCGATCACAGCAACGCGCGGCGCTAGCATGGACGGATTTGGACAGGAGCTCATAATAGTTCCTTTGTGAGTGCTCTATTGGCAAATTAATTCTCTGTTAGCTTTAAACGACTAAGCTCTTTGAGCAAGTAATCGACGCTTTGAAGTTGTTCTGGGATTTCTGAAATTCATTCACTGTTAACAGCGACGGCGCTGCTTCAATTACGCGACAGGTGATGCATAAACATAACTTTATTTGGAAGTTGAGGGACAGAATCGATACTTCAGTGAGAGCATTTTCAACAGTCCGAATTTAGTTGATACAGTAGTGACAGTATCTTCTAAGTATAAACTATTCCTATCAACATTATAAATGTAAAAGTTTGTATATTTGTGTGTTTGTTCCTCAATCATGCAAAAATGGCTTAACCAATTTGGCTGAAAATAACTGGAGAGGTAGGTTGGAACCAGGAGACGGACAAAGGATACTTTTTTCCCGAAAATCCTGCTTAATTCCTTTTTATACTAGTAAATGTTCGAAAACGTAACCTAGATGGCGTTGGTGTCGCCTTAGAATAATGGTTTCGTCGAAATTCCGCACTGGCGAAGCCGCGGGCGGAAAACCAGTGTTAAATAAATTTTGATTCAAAGTAGGTTTTTTATGAATCCAGTTCCATTGATGCTTCTAGTTCTTACTCTGCTGTCTTGGAAAGAAATGTTTCTATGTCGCCAGAACAAACTTTGGCAGGAAAAACAACAAATGGCGAACGGATTTTTCCATATAATTTTCCGAAGGTTACGTGGGTAGTTTTTCTTCTGAGAGTTTTTAACGTTATTAATTAATTAAAAATACATTACGTTAACACAAGTATCCGCATCTACTATCATGAATATCGAAATTCAAAGTTAATTCAGCTCAGAAAAAATGAAATTGTAAATCTGCAGCAAGTATCTCGGATCTCGTACGTGGTTTTGCTTAGACTAATTTAATTATTCTGTGTACCGAGTATCCTGAACAGGTGCACTCCTATTTTAATTGCGGTCCTTGCTGTATAAAACGCGTATACTTACAAGGGACACTTTTGTTTTTGTTCATCATCACTTTTCTTATTCTAAACCTTTTTTATGTTGTCTTCGTTATTCTTAAGTTTAAGTAAATAAATTTAACATTATATATTTAGTTTTGACGAGGATAGATAAGTAGGTACCTACTACCTACATACCTTTTCTGTTTTCAAGTCGCTCTTTCGAGAATCGCTTGAAAGAATACGTGTTAAGTGGCCTAAGGGCGTTTTCAATAAAAGATCTATCAATAATCTGCGGACAGCTTCGGATTTGAACATTATTATGGATAGAGAGAATCTTGAGAACGTTTGTGTCAGCAAAAATAACAACCAAAAAGATATGTTAAGAGGAAATGTTATATTATACGTACCTACATTTATATTCTTGTTTAATAATCTTAAAAGAAAGTTTTTTTTAATTACCACTTACTTTACCGCATTCATTGTAACATTTAATAACCAAACTAATTCAATGGTACCATAACATTTCATTGTCTTCGGGTTAAATAGTTCGTAATTCGATTCGACTCGATTACAAGTTGTGCTCGTCAGAGAGCGGTGTAACTAAATAAAATCGATTGAAAATGAATAAAAAGAGAAAACTTTTCTATCGTACAACTCGAGCACCCCAAAAATCTCAATAAATGAATTATGTTGATTCCTTCTTGAATTTAAAGTTGTTTCTTGACGTTCAATTACTAATACAAAATCAACGAAATTGTTTACAACGCAATCATCCTTCTCAAACTTTATTGATTTGTGAGGAATTGTGTGCGCCGAATAAGTAACTAAGCTCACGTTCAGCTTAAGGGCATAATATTATGCAATATTAATAATTTCGGCAGTGACTTCGCCTTTGAAGTAGGGGTTGCTAACGGTGAGCACAAATTGGGGAGCGAAGACAAAGCTATTGACGAATGGAACAACGTGCACCTTATAGTCTGCAAAGTGCGTGGGGATTTGAGAAAGCTTTTTAAAACTACAGCTTCAATTCTAGCAAACTGTTAGCGAAAAAAATGCTTTGTAAGGGACTTATAAAGTTTGTAACATCACTTGGCAATGGATTAAAAACATGTGTTATTTGGTTATGAAGCTTATATTTTCATCCGAAAAGTTTACGTTAAAATTTACTCAGAATTGTCACGAACCAAGTAATTCGATTCTAAGCTTAATCTACCATATCGTATATTTTTCCATCCTAGCGGATCACATACATTGGAGAAATAATATATTGTCACAGTACATGTACATTGCGCAGTAAGTAAAAATGTTGGGTACCAACCACATTTTATAGCAAATAGGACCCAGAAAATAGGATCCGTATACGAGTATGTCCGACCGGGTCGTATATGGCCACACTTCGGCTGAGTATTCACTGCCGTCAAATCGATAATTGAATAAGATAGCCGGGACGCTCGCCTAGCGCCCCATCGGGTCGAAATTGGCATATCCGTTTATCCGTGCCGCTCTCTGAAGACGTCCGACAAGATTAGATGTATGGCACTCATGCCCGAGTATACACTTCTTGACTGACCTAGCTTGTTACTTGTCAATCTATCTATTACTACAGTCGTCCTACTGCTAAGGTGTACAGTTGTACACTGTTGTACATATGTTTGATTTTAGTTCAGAATTTTGCCGTTATGTCTTCAGTCATCCAGCTGTTGTAGTCACAGCGTAATGTGTTTAGTGTCAATTATGCAAAGTAGAATAATCATTTATTTGTATTTATTACATTCCAACAAGATATAAGTAAGCAACATCTTGATATTTGATTTAATTACACCTAAAATGCATATCTTTTAACTTAGTGCGTTCTCTGATAGCTCTAAAATGAATTGCTAAAAAGCATAGGGTTAATGGCTCCTTAAAATGTCGAAGAGTTTATGGAACCAATCAAATCTATAGATGTATATCAATAGTTATGAGTAACATGTGCGTCACGTGAGTTTCGTATCTCTAAGGGCTGCTGTGGTCATCGAGCGAAATAAATCTTAATAAGGCTAGTGTATTCAGTTGGAACGCATCACAAGTGATGTAACAATAAGTAACGATCCTCGCAAAGCAGTTACGGTCCGTTACCCGTTTGTTTGTTAAAACTCGTTGATTCAATCAATGGCGATGGGCGCGGGCGTCGGTCGCACAACAATCGCACTGGCCAATTCCCCTCATTGTGTGCTGTGTCTGTCCACTCGCCACAATTACGCTTGCATTTCCTAATTTCCTATGCCTGACCCCGAGTACCAACACATCTGCGGCCGCTGTTTATTACTTTTTTGCTTTCGGAGGAAGCGAGGTTATAAATAGCTGATTGAATTGATCCACAGCAATTAAAGTAAAGGACACTTTCTCACGATGCATCTCTTTGGTCTTTATTCTTTTATGAGAAATGAACATATAAGCTGTTCTTTAATATTCTTTCCAATTAATACTTATCATGACGTCTTTAGGTTTATGATAGGTACGTAAAGATTGTTTAGACATTGATGAAAGCCATACTTGTAGAGCAACGAATTCTCATTTTAAATTATGTACATTCGAGGATAAAATTTCTAAGTAGGTACCTAAGCGAAGAAGTAATAAGAACTATTCTTTGGCTTCTGGTAATTTAGCCAGGGGCAGTAATCAATCTGTAATGTTATTTCGTCACCCCTGCGATTTATCTTAATAAAAGTTTGGTTCCCCAAGGGCATGAGGATTTACTTACCCTCGTCATTTGTTACCTATTGGTTTTATTTAAATGTATGTACTAGAGCCCTAGTAACTAGGGTTTTCGGATATTGTACCGAATATTGTTCGGATATTGTTTGTGTAATTCTACCATTTGTTAAATTTCTAAAAAGGGTATTTAAGATATTAACCGCAACTTTATTCTTAATGTTTATAGAAAATTTTAATCAAAAGTCCGGTCGGTTTATTTTATGGGCAAGCGTGGAGTAGAGTGTTTGTATGGAATATACTTATTAACATTTTCAATGTGCTTCTGTAAATTACTAGCGGGGAAGTGAAGTGGGTAGTCTGACAATGTCCAGTTTGTTGTTGTTTCCTATAGTACGGCGTCCGGTGTTTACTTTCGAGAGAGCTTACACATTTATGTACGTAATATTTTGGTTAATTATACTGGGTAATAGGTAATGTAGTTGCTTGATAGGTTTCAATATTAGGGCCATACTGCAATTTTAAATACAATTGTATGATATTTTTAATTCATAATGGTCATTTCATTATTCTTATTGAAAACATGTGAATGTGCGTGTTTTAAGCTAGTGCGAGTAGTCGTTGTCTATTCACAATCTATATATCAATTATACACACAATATATCAATTATAGCAGTGCTAGTAGCTTTTATATACGTTCATTGATGTCATGAAGTTAAGTATTACTTGTTATTTTTTCCGTTAACAGATAGTTTATAAAGACTTTAAATATTTTATAACGAATTAAAAAATGTCTAACGTATTCTGCAGTTTTCCTGGCAACATACTCGTGTAGTACTAAATTGTAGTCTTTTTACGGTGATATTTTTACATCTAATGTTCTTGGCAAACCGCCTGTATATTTGAAAAGCGGGATTTACAAGAAAATACATATCAAAATGTCTCCGCAACCATTACTGTACTTGCAATTTTTATCAGTAACTTAAGTCGGGAAGTGAGCTTAATTTAAACACTGTTGAAGCAGTATCTTGTTACGATAAATATGTTAGTTACTTAGTAACATGTGGGAAACAGAAATTAGTGTGCGATGTGATGTAGGTTGAATGCGGCTGCAATCTGCATGGATAAGGTTAGTTGAGTAGCGTATGTTGTAACAACCCGAGTTGTACTGTGCGGTTGTGAGGTTGTGACGGCACTTCACACCGCATTGTTCGGTATTCCAATGCCAGCTCGTGAAGGACCCTACACATCCCCGATTGACGTTCGCAAACTCCGCTCTCCCTCCGCCTTGTAATTAACTATGTGTAAGAAGTTTATACGAATTCAAGAGGGTACGTGGAACCATTAGGTTTTACCTTTTGTGTTTTTGCATATGACTCCCTAGCGACATTTGGGCGTATAACCCTTGCATATGTATAAAACATTCTTTTACTTTCAATAACTCATAATAGTTTCGTAACGGGCTATTGCTTTTAAGCATAAGTCAACAAAAAAGTCAATCATGTTATTGCGTAAGTAAACGACAGCGTGTTTTGTGGCTTTTCGAGTTCACTGGTTCACGTAATGCTTAGTACAGTGAAACCTGGTTAAGCGAGACATCAAGGGACCTGCAATGTCGTTTCACTTATAGAGGTATTCCACTTACCCAGTGTCTCAGATATACAGGTAT
>DWKA01000873.1:0-14246 GCA_018249155.1 Panoquina ocola ocola
GAACAGTCACTCTACGAGTATTAACGGGCAATTTCGGAAATCCATTATTCATTGCCAGTGATGAAACTTTCTTTTCACCAGTACATAAAAGAGCGACTTTTATTTGCTGTGTATATCGTTGATCGTAACATAGGTATTATTGGAGTATGCGAACGAAGTGAAGAACTTTGGGCTGAAAGTATGCCGCATATATTTTAAAAATGTTGAGTGTCGAACAGGATTCTATTCACTCATGAACGCACTCTACATTTTCCTGAACCGCGGACGGCTCAGACATGGCTTTAAGGTCTGCGGAGAGGGACACCCTCAGCGTTCCTATGTAGGTACCACGATAAAAAAGTTCACAATTGTATCCATTTATAGTCGACAAATGTTCAAACAAAGTGGGTTACTCATTAAAAGTAGGCGACATTTAGTTTAGAAAAAAATTTACTACACCATAACTAGTAACGTGACCTACGTGATAGTGATTTCTGTCACCAGAACGAAAGTAACCTTGACGTTGCCGTGGGAATTTCGTCCGTCCCAGCGCATGTACCAGTAGGTACGTACATGTTATGGCGATGTATGTACCAGTTGTGGCGTCGCGTGATGTGCGGCGCGTCGGACGCGGCGGCGGGCGTCAGCGTCGGCGCTCGCGTGCGCGTCACTCGCCGCCGCCGCCGACCGCCAGCCCACCGATAATTTCTTCAATTAATTGTGATACAGGCGCAGCGGGTGGGACGCATCGGCGCAAACGAAAAGCTTATAAATACACTGGAAGCGCATTTAGCGCAATCGCACGAGCTATGCGCACCGTCAACAGCTGATTCATGTTTTATGTTTGTGAACGTTTAATACTGGAAATCAATATTACTTGTCCGTAACGACATTACGCTACGTTTTGGAAGTGCCCAGTTACAGGTCGAAAAAAATACATTTTGCAGCGGATGTAATTTGTGAATTTTTCAATTTCATTTACCATACAATGTTTCACTGAATTTCATGGATCGTCGGCGCTAATATTCCGTATATTTTCCTTTCGTTATAGTCTTCATTTCTGCAAAAACTATGGGTCCATTTCCCACTTAAACGTAAACCTATTAAGATGCGCTCGCCTTCCGGCGTCGAGTGACTTTTATACTTATTTGTTTTTATCGAGTCGTTGTAATGATCGCGACTGGGCGACTTAAAAACACTTCGCACTCCGTGCAGTAGTTCCGAGTTCGCGAGTCAACTTGATAAGTTTCTGCGCTCGCTCTGCCTTCGTTACAGCAGTACAGTGTAGCAGCTCCGCGCTCATGCAACATGAAAAGTTTCGCGCTCGCAACAGTTTGTACGACCGTATTGGGAATCATACAAATAATATTTTATTTATTGTACTGTATGCTATAAAGGGTATAAAATATACACTTCATGTTATCTAATTATAATTTACACTTTTAAGCTACGGTTGAAATATTATTAAGCAGTTTTACAGAATCAGATCATGTCATAGGGCTGTTTGCTGGCCGTTAGTGTGAGTAACTTAAAGATGGCAAATCATAAAACTTCTTTGTATGGGAATCACTATATTTCTATACAAAACTACAATATGAAAAGCAAAAGCAACTATTGCCGTGTATGTGGGCGCGCGGCAAAAAGGCAATATTCAAACGCAAGCTCTGTCGGTATGAATGCGAAAGTAGATTTTGTTATTAAAGCGCGTTCTCCGGCAAATATTATTCGTTCGAACAGTCTATTGTTAACATCAAACGGGTCGTAATCACATATCGAGCGATTCGTCTGCCGCTCGATTGTTACCGTAATCGTATCGACCGCTGACGGGCCCGACCTTTCCACTCACTTGCCAAACGGATTTTTACGTAAATTCTGTGTCACATGTACATTAAATGTCATAAAATTTTACTGGAACAGAAGCATGTCAAATATTAATAAGTGATTTTTATTAATAATTATGTATCTTATTCGAGCTGATTCGCGCAGATGAATAATTCCAACTGAAATTGAATTCTGCAATAGGTATACCTATTCAATTCACATTCAAACCTTTAGTATTGACTATTGAGTTTCTCCTGTAAAATGTATTTACAGTACCGCTCGTCCTATTCATAACGTAATCGTTATTTACTACATTGATGAGGCTATGTAAAGCTACGTGGTATGTTTTATGGTGATTATGTTGCAGTGTCGATTAACTAGCAAATGTAGTAGTTTGTTCACCGATGTCTTCTTACCGGGAACATCTTGATGTAGTCAACGGCAGTGAAATTAAACCAGGTGAACTGTCATCTCATCATACAAATGTGTAACTCTTGAACTTTATTCCGACTTCCAACCATCTTTCCCAATATCAATAAAACCGTCAGTCGCCGCGAGGTGGCGTGCGGCGGCGCGGCGGCGCGGCGGCGGCGCCCGCTGCGGATCACTTTACATTTCATTACGTCACTGTCACTTGGTTTCACCGCCGTAAACAATATTGTGAAGACGCTAAGTAGTGGAAATAAAACTATCGTTTCACATTACTGTGTATTCCATTCATTACAACCTATATTCGTCCCACTGTTGAGCTCGGGTATCCTCACACAATGTGAGGGGTACAGGCTGTAGTCCACCACGCTGGCCAAGTTCGGATTAGCAGACTTCACACACCTTTGAAAACATTATGGAGAAATTTCAATGACGTCAGTCACGTCTGACTCATGTCAGATAGTATGAAACACGCCGTATCTGCGCCGTATCCGCGCCAGGTCTTACGCTGTGTGCGTTCTCCCTCACAGGTTTCCTTAAGATGTTTTCCTTCACCAAAGCAAGTGATAATTAACAGGCACATAACTTTATAGAAAACTAGTGTTCCGCGCGCGGTGACGCCCGCGTGGTATTATGACTGTAACATTGTGTAAAACTTACTTTTTTCATATAAAAGTTCCCCCCCCCCCGCCTTTTTCCAAGGGGGGAATTTAGAAGGGTCCACTCTTAGTGCTCCTCTGCACTTCATAAGGCATCTTCACACCAAATTTAAACTTTCTACGTTCAGTGTTTTCGGCTGTGCGTTGTCCTTCAGTCTCTCAGTAACGCAAGAGTTTTATACATAATATAATACAGATTAGTGGTGCGTGCAGGAATCGAACGCATGACCTCCCGTTCGAGAGGCCAACGTTTAAACCACTAGGCTATCACTACTTATTTACATGAAGAATATTTTGGTAATCGAAGAGTGTTGTTCACAACATCAGATACTGTATTATGATTTATCGTAAAATCAGTAAAAAGTTTAATGCTCCGGTCGGCGGTGGCACCACCACGGCTGTTAAAAACTATAGTTTCGTGCAAAACGATTTGATTTTAGAATGACACGAACGAAACACGGCGCAGTTTTATATGGACTTTAATTACTCTGTTTAAGAAATTAAACTAGAAGTTTTTACTCACAGATTGAAAAACAAACTGGGCCATCGCTTCAATCAGCCGGGAACATGTTCTGGGACGGACAAGAAGCAGAAAAGTATCATAAAGATATTTTTCTTACATTTATAGAGAACAAGTATTTTCTGCAACAAGCTGGCAGCAAGAAGCAACTGACTTTTAATTAAAAACTACTCCAACTGTATTCATAAACATACGAGCACCAACTTATCGCGTCTCGCGACGATCATTTTAATGGTTCTTACTCCCAGAAGTTATGTTAGCACTCAGATTAACGAGTTTATATATAGCGAGTAGAACCCGTGCCCTAATTCACACGAAAGTAATGCAGAAATCAGATTTCCCTCAGAACTTGCAGCGCGGAGTGGCATACATCATTTGCTCTGACAGTGATTGACTGCGGCCGCTAACGAGTTCCTCGGTGAAATAAACCGCTTGCTTTTATGGATCAGTTAAATACCGCTGAGCCTCTGCGGCAACACATCTAGCTCAACCGAGTCTTTAGTGGCCACTCCTCAAGGTGGTACTACCACCCGTTTGCGAGCAATAGAAAATGGAAATGCAAATAAGCTCCGACAAAATGTATCTACTTCGGTACAACCTTTATGTTTGTTCCTGAACCCAAGTGTAACTTTAAATATATAATTTATATGTACTTAATTTTGTATATTTAGTCAAATAAATTAAATATGATATACCTACAACGCTGAAACTTTTTATTAAACAACACGCAACAGGACCAAAAATGTTGCCTTCTGCTACTTTACATTCCGTCAGATATCTCCTATCCTATTCCACTCCTTCCACAACCTGCGTTACGAAACTTCATCTAGACTAGATAAATAAACGGATATTTGTGTTAAGTGAAGCGGCGTTGTTACTTGTTATTAAAACAACAGCGGGGGTACGTGGCTGCCGGTTATTATTAGCCGCGGCCCTGACCTGCCGAACCCCCGACACGTTGAGCCTTCACCTTTCCTCTCGCCGAGACTCAGATTCAGTAACAAAGTGCTGTTACGTGGAGGTGAGGTAGATCGATGTTAGAATCTACTCACTTTGTTTGTGTTTAAACTTGAGTGAATGAATAAAACTGTAGCGATTTTGATATAATAATATTATGTCCTACCTAATTTAGTATGAGCTGCATTGTTGAAATCTCAACTTATTGTTAGATAAATTAATTAAAATTACTATGATTTCTATAGAAAAAACATAATATACGTAAATTGGTATACTTCGTATATTATTATTATCTTAATTTCGTGACTCTCCTTAGCGTATAGTCTATGCATTATCATCTTATTGCTAATTAATCTTTTTGTAAGGTACCGTGTTTTAGCTAAAATAATATTTATTTAAAACTCTATTGCCATCAGGACCTAACCTCAATCCGTCAATTCGGAAAAATTTCAGTCGTGTTGCTGGAAGAAGACGGAGCTGAATTGAATAAAAACTTGGTGATTGATACGTGCACTCAGCACCCCCGCGTCGCGATGGATACACGACTGAGATATTACAACCACGACCTAGAACAAAAGTTACACCATGGTGGCCATGGTTGATAAGAAACTGGGATATAATTACATATTCATTTGCATTATTTTAGCGGTTTAGTGCCCTTATCATCTCTTCTATTTACAAAATTTTACGTAAGTTGTTCAAAGCATTGTGGACATCAATTAAATAACATATAATAATTAATAAACAGTTAGTTCAGCAACATTAGAGAAGAATCAGCCTTTTTAAATGGGACAATCAACGATCCACCGTCATCACACTTCGATTTAAAATGTTCGTTGTATTGCTGTTCTCATTCTCCGAAGGCTCCAATAAATCACACGTAAACTCGTTTGTTGTCCGAAACGACATTTGAACGGTACCGAGCGCTCAAACAAAACGGAAAATGTCGCTAGGCGGCGCCACCGGCCTCGTCGGATCACTGCTGGACAGGTCTCGTTAGGTGCTCGTCTACTTCAATGATGGAACAAATGTAAATAATTCTATCCTTACAGCAACGGTAGATACAAGGTTACTATAACATTTAAAGAATCTCGTCTTCGTTAGAGGACAATTGTATCCTGCGATACACAGCAGTTCACATTTCGCGTGACCTCCACGTAAGCGGGCGTCACAAAAACCAAAGATTCACTAGTAATCATGCTAGTGAAAGGAGGAGCTTACCTTCGGTCGACAACACGTTGGTGTTCACTATTCTAAACAGATATAGGTACCTTAAGAAACAAATATATTTCAATCTCATTGTATTGTTAAACGATGTGAAAGTACCGTAACTAATTGCACAAAGGTCGACAACGACATTATACACAGTAGGTACAATTATACTTAACAGAGTTACAGTAAGAAAGGCGAGAGTCATAAAGCAAGGTATAATGATAATCGCGCGAGTCACCGCGCAAGGAAATAATGACACAGATCGTTGCCGCATACATATTCAGCGCGGTAATGGATCGCGACGGAACACCGGAACCTGGCGCGGGGGCTGGCTGCCGGCGCTGCGATTTTACGACAATCGTATTAAACACTTCATTAAAAATAACTCGCAAATTCAATATTATTGATTGAAGTTCAATAGCGGTTATTATAATAATGTGTTTTATGTGCCTATGTAGATTTCTTTAAAGGCATGATCATTGTATTCATCAAAATTATTATGTTGTACAGTTTCTGTGTATATTTTCGCTTGCGTTTTAATTAGAATGCATTGCATTCTGTTTTACAATAATACCTGTTAATAAAATAGCTGCATGTAGACAATGGATAGTTCAATCGCAAGTCGTGTCGTGATCGTGGAGTCGTGAGGCTGCGGCCGCCGCGTGACGTCAGCGCGCCCGCCGCGGGCACTCGATCACTCTCACATTCGACTTTCATTTCAATCCGGAGATATCACTTTAGAAAGGTTTTCCCAACAACCCTCGCCGACTATACTCCTCCCTTCCGCTGTCACCCGCGGTATTGCCCAACTTTTGTAATATTCTATGGACCCACTGTATCGTTATACACTCTGCTTGTTGATATTTGTCGGCGCTTCTTTATAAGTACATTCAAACTTCTTTCATTATTGTTGAAGCACTTCGCAATCCCGAGGAGGCGCAGACGGATAAGTGTTCTGACTCATTGAATTGTAATTGACAAAAAAAGTTTCGCTCGTGTCATTTATCTAGGGCAAGAAGCTCTCTATGTTTTTACGTTTATAGCTGCTACGAGTAGCTGATATAATATCTACCTTATTCTAAGTGGTGAAACAAGACTACAATATTTCAAACTAATGCATTGAAAATTAAGTTATGGAACTTTGTATGACAGTAGCCATAAGTCTCTGTTTGGAAGACGATTGACGTTAGCCATTAGTCCGGACTCCGATCAACAATAATAAACTGTTGAACGCTACCGGAAACATAAGCTAATTATAACTAATTTCTGAAACCCAATCGATTACGTGCAGTAACTGTAAACTGTTACGACAACAGTAACGGTAGTTGTGATCAGGCCGCGCTACCGCCGGCAACACCGGCAGATCAAATAAACAAGCCACGAATAGGCACAAAGTAGCCGCGCGACTCACGTGTAAACACACATACTACCGTTTATTCCATGTTTATGTTTCTTGTTATTTATTTATCCGTATGCTCTGGCAATACTCGGCAGTCTCGCCGCGCTGCCCGATGAAACTTCGCGTCGGATGATATTTAAATAGGCCGAGAAAAGGATATAATCAAAGTTTGGTGAAGTTCGGCGAACACTGACAAAAGGTTCTGCGCCAGTCATTGTTTTGCGGCTCCGGGTTATCGGTGAACTGAAACTTGGAATAACAGAGACCCTGCAATAGAACTTAAATTAAACAATAAAACTCTGATTTCTGGAATATTATTGAACGAATTGTTCTGTGAGTCAACAAGCAAGTCAGGTAACAATAAATTATTATCCATCAACTACAAAAATGGCATATTTTCGAAGGCAATTTCGCGTTGAACACTAATGTAAAATATATATCTAATACGCTCCTTGGAATTCTGCTAGTAACTTCCAAATAAGTATCAATATTTTCAGAAAATTCAGCAAAATCTGTAAGTTTCCTGGCGATACTTGGCAGCGAGTTTGCGTTAAAAATTTGGGACGTGACCGAGCGCACGTGTCCATCGGGAGCGGCTCGCCTCGCGCTGCACGCGGCGATACGTGCCTTATGCTCGGGAACAGGTTGTATTCCGGAGGATTAAGTCTTAGTGTTTCTAACATCGGTATTCAATATTACTTATCCCTAAATTTTAACAAAGGATGATCTTCTGCCAGGCTTAGGGTCATGCCCGGATAGACGCCGAGCTCCGAGTGACTTGTGTTCCGAATTTTGAATATGCAAGTGTACCTACTACATAAGCTCGATATTTTAGAACGACTTACAGTGCGATTACGCTGTAGGGTGCTACTTCTAGGAGGCCAGGTTTCATTAGGAAACTCCATCAATTTCGAATCTTGGAAGGTTGCTAGGTTACATTGAAATTGAAAGGTTCTGTACTGCATAGTTAAATCTCGATGTTACTAATGAGAATGACTGGTAGATGTATAATTGTGGCAAGGTATTTCATTAAACTGCTAACTAGCTCGATGCCTTCTAAAATCAACCATGAAATATTGAAGTATCGGAGAGCCAAATATAATGCCTGAAAGCGGTTCCATGTCTCATACGATAGATCGTCATTTTTTGGCTACCTAACTAAGATAAGAAAACTGATAATGTTTTATTGCTAAGGACGTTATGAGATAAGTTCTGTTCCACTCCTCGCAGCATGCTATTAAACTCACTGGGCATGCTTTCACGAAGTTAAATATATCTCGTGGCACAAATATTTCTTTTCTTAAAGTTGCACTCACAGTTTCATATAAAATTTAACCCTAAAGCGCTTTCGGCAATTTCGATCTACGTGAACCGTAGCCGAGAGCAGAGTTACCGGAGAAAGTGGAACAATAAATAAACATAGAGCGTGTGTCTGTTACTTTAATGTAATACTTATACGCGTGATATTCAAGTGAATTAATTATCTAACAAGATATTATAAGGACTCTAAAGCTGGAATTCATGGAAAAAGCATTATTTCCAGTTAACAGTCAATTTACAAGCGGCAACATAACATTGATAGCTTATATTTTGAACGAGAATTTCAATCCTAGTCCCCAGTGTGAGACACTGCCACAAAGTCGTCGGAACCGTTAGAATATCACTGCTTTAAATGTCTAATATTTCAATTAGAAGCGACTCAAAACCGTAGTGCGCTCGGTGTAAGCCACCGGTAATGGCCAGTAAATAGCTGAAGTGTGAGCGGAGGACGGCTTTCAGACGACGCCGGGCGCGCCGACTTGACGGAGCGGCGTAAGGCAAGAGCTGATGCGATATTTCAATGTTAGGGAGGTATAAACCGATACCTCATTTTAAAGTTTTAATTTTCTTTAAGCTGATAACTAAGAAACCTATACGATTGGTCACAGTAAACCTGACAATACTTACAGTAATCAAAAACAAAGCGCAGAAAATGGTGTTAAAATTTAAAAATCCATTTTGAAAACGAGCAATGTTTTATTAATAAAACGAGGCACATTAACAAAAAACCACATAATAATTATAACATAATTAAATGTATACAAAACAAATAAACATCCACAATCCTGGAACATTAACTGTGACACATTGTGTACATAATTATATGGAGCGAATTCCTCCCGCAAGCTGCTAATATAAAGTCTGCATAATATTATTACGTCCGGTGCGATCGCTCGTGTCTCGCAGCGCGCCTCAAGTGCTGAGGGTGCCAAACTGGCGCGATGTGCTCATGTCGCGCACTCAATATGGCGCTTCCTACGAGTGTTGCCCGCAACGTCGCCGCTGCCAACACTCTCCGAGCAACTGGCGGACACGACGCCAATACGATACTGCTCATTTATCGACAAATTAAAACAACTTAATGAGAAAGAAATTTTCAGTCCAATTCTTACTAGCTGTGCTGTAAGTGTATAAATGATAAAACAGGATATAATGTAACTTTATCGCTATTTCACACAAAAAACAAAGATAGAGCGGTTTACGGATCCTAGAATTTTATGAAAAACATTTTAATTAGTGAACGGAATACATTGTCATTGCAAATTATGCTTCTCTAACAAAAACAAACAAAATTAATGTACATACTAATTCGATTGACAACGAGATGAAACTCACTTCGCCTCACCGAGTGGTAATTATTGTTCAAAATTGTATTACAAACATAATGTTGAATTACTTTCGAACACATTGTTTATTGAATTAAAATTATTTCCGTGAAAGCTGCATTGCTTGAGTCATTCTCTAGAGATTTTTTCGGGCTTGACAGCCAGTACCTACTGATAAATAACTTTTCTTTTCTTTCTTAGTCGGCAACTCATCGGTGACGCCGTTAGTGTTGCTGATGTCCTCGGACGACGCTGGCCACTCGCCATCTGGTGGCGCATAATATATCCGATATTCCGATAAAATTAAGTAACATCTCCCAAATGTAACAAATTGCTGGTTTCAATTTAACATTTTTCGCGCGGTAACTCGACTACTCCATTAACGGTGTTATATTTTTCGGTTTTCCGTCAATCGGCAGCCTTTCACAACGTGAGCACTTCTTAATTAACAATCTTTATTCCTGTAATATTGTTTATTTGCTTCGTAAATATTTTTATTGTACCTGTAATGATTAATTATAACTGGCTACCGCTGGCCACCCCCGTCCCTGCCCCTCCTCCCTCTTCCCCCGCTATGGCGTCTACTAAATTGGAACATGATAATATATTTGTATTTCATTTATTTCTTCGAATCACAAACAAATTATTCTGCCGAACTCTGTGTAAGTTAACAGGTGTCTTTGACCCTTGGCCCTTTTATCTCTTCACGATTGAGGCGGACGGAAGCATTCTCCACCACTGCTGCCACGCTGCTCTTATCTGGATTCCAGGGTATACTGGAAATTTATTTGCTGAAATATCTCATATCTTCCGAAGATAGACTGACCGCGCTCGCAGCTACTTGACTTGGTCGATGAACGATCGACGCGAGTCGATATCGTTTGGGTATTTTCGTCTGACGATTATGTCTATGTTGGCATTTAGAATTGGTGTGTTCCATTTGGCAGCTTCTAAATCTTCATGTTGCGGAGAGGTGTACTATGAAAGCTGGCATCATCATATTCTTATTTCGTGATGATCTCAAACAGATTTACCTCTTCAGGTACTAAAACTACTGCGCCGTTATTAAAAAGCTACAATATAAATATCTGCATGAAGTTGTATTCTTCATATTCATCGCGATATAAAAGAATAATGATCGATACTTAACGTAATGGTGCGGGACTCGCGCGAGCAGTTTACTGTAAAGCAGTAGGCAGTACTTGGCAAGTAATCAAAACCGCATTCAGACCAACCGGCTCGATTATAACGCGTTCTTTATATCCGACTCGTGTGTATTGTGCTCTTTTTGTTATTATTATGATCATACTCATGTATTTAAACGTGGAAAAAGTCTATTAATAACCACTGTATGGATTTGATTCTTTCGTAATGGGGTGGTTTAGATACTGATTGCAATTCCAAGCCAACTTACTTTGCTAGACTTTACATAGCACGATGGTAAGGTTTTACTTAATGGTTATAATATTGTCAATATTTTAAGGATGTTATAATACATTTCTGGTATTATTATTATCTCGCTTAAATCAAATCGGCAACGCACCAGAACCATCTTCAGCGTTGTTGATGTCTTCGGAGGGCGGTAGCCACAGTATACCGCCAGGATCGTCAGCTGTTTTATCAACTATTTTTATTTGTTTTTGAATGAACATCGCATCATCAATCATTTTAGAGTTAACATCATAAAATGATAACGAATATGTACTGTATTTTGAACGAATCGTATTACTTTTGTCAAAGATAGCATCCGAGTGTGACGGATAGATGAAACGAAACTGAAAATTAAAACGTAGCTCCTGCTAATTGGAGGCCGCGCGGCTCGCAGCTCGCACTCATCTGTCAATGATAATTGAAACAAAAAGTCGGTCAGGGGTCCGACGGTTCAACGTTCAATTTTATTCCGAATTCGACAAACCTGTTTCTTGGGGAAGATATAAATTTTTCCTGTATCATCGTATCGGAGTTTGTTAGGAACAGGGAAAAATGGTGTCCCATGTGTTTCCAATTAATATCCAGAGTGGCGCATAAATCTCTTTACAGGTTACTGTGTAATGCGCGCAAAGGTGGAATATTGGAACAAAACAGGCCGATGTGTCTCGGACCGCGCGTAATGTAGGGTTCCGCATTTGTGAGATGAACGACTATTAATCATTAGCTTTTCTTTGCTTTTATAATTATAATACTTACTGCTGTGAATTTTGGAGACAAATGTATAATCAAACATTTAACTGACTAACACTTGGTTCTATTAAATGTGTGCAATTTAGATTACAAGTAGATATTTACAATAACTATAACGTAAATAGACAATAACATACAGGGACTGCGTAATTACAAAGTCAAATCTTCTCAAGGCGTCCCGGCTTAGATCCTTGTCTAACGATGTAATCAAGATAAGGGTAAACCCTTGTGTGAGATATGCATAAACATTGCTAATGTCACGTGATTCATGATGAAAGTTATCCAGCGGGACCCCCCGCGGACCCCACCCCGCACAGTCCTCGCGCCATACACCCTCCAGATGACTCTGTAGTTCATCGCAGGTGGATAAAGAGCCAAATGTACATATTTATAGTTAAGCCATTAAGAAATGTCTAGTTATTAACAGTACGCACACACAAATAAGTTTGAAAGTACAGAACAGGTAAAGAAATTTACGAATTCTATGACGTACCGTCTACAAGAAGGACCATTCACCGTATCTGCAGAAAAGCTCGACCGTGAGGATGAATAAATAACACTAACTACAAAGTGCTTTATCAATGAACATTTGATACAAAACTAGGTACTACTAAAGTCGGACCACGACTTGTGAGACGCTCGTATATAATCCTCTGTCCGATTCTATACTCAGGAGTCTAAAATTCCCCAAACGGCGCCGCGCCGCTTTAACTTAATTGTGGGCAGCGGATAACGTGGCTCCGGCGCGGTGATCTGCGGGACAAAGCCTGTTTAACGTCGCCAGACCGTCCATATTTCGTGACGTCACTGTCTATTAGCCGCCGAGCTTGTGCGCTGTTTCACTTAACTAAATGTCCTAATAGAGCGATGAGACCGGACTCGGAGCTTGTTTACATTTCTCAACGTCTAGTGGTAGTAGTATTCTGTGTAGCGTTATGTTGCTGTCTGTACCTATGTGTGTATTTCTCCGGCAACTTGCAAATTTTTAAATAATACATTTTTTAATAAATTTATTTTATCTGTTCAGCAATTACAACCTAACGAGCACTATGGTAGTCTTACACAAGACAGCGAATGAAACGGATACTTTGAAATTGGCCAATAGTTTGGTGATACTGCGAGGTGTGCATAAAATGACCTCGACAGGCGGCTGCGACCTACATCCGCCAGGAGCACACGTGGGGCCGACCGCCCGCGCCACGGTGTGGACCAAGCAAACACTCCGCGGCAAATGAGATTCCGAGGGAGGCGGAGACAAAGTGGGGCGAAACGTTAAATCGGATAACTTCGTTCCTGCACTCCGCACTCCGCACTCCGCACTTCACCTATAATTTTCACAGCTTTTGCGAATTTTCGCCGGAAACTGCCACACTCAAGCGATTATAGTCCGAGAGGTTGCCACTTCAATTGTACTTGAAGAATGTATAGTAGTTTTATGAACAACATTTTTGAAATTAATAGTTAACTTGACGGAACATCGCTACATGTAAACCCGATAGTTTCCTCTGAACGCTGTCCATGAACACCGGTGATATCAAAGGCGACCTAATATCTACTAAGCAGGAAGCGGAGTTGCGAGCGACAGGTTGGCTTTGACATCAGGTAGGCTTTATACTCTTTATAGCAATTTACATTCTTAGGTAATGTTTACTATATTATGCTCTTTTGCATGGCACTTGAATACCTACACGGATAAGGTAAAATATACAGGCTTAAATTCCACTTGTCAACCGCTAAAAGCCCCGCTATGTGAAGTAACCTAATCCTTCACCGCATTATACTTGCATTTAGTTTGCTTGCAGTTCCGCTCAGCAGAAAAACAGCTCTCGAGTCACGCGCAGACTTGTCAGCCACAGACAACACACACAGATAATATACTGGACTATATGCCGGATGCCGGTACAAAGCCGGTCCCACCCGCTCGCAGCAGCTGATATATATTCCTCAAATTATATTACGAGCGCAAATTAGGAGCTACAATGAGCATTCTTATTCACACTGGCGCGGTATTAAGTTAGCCGCAGCCTTGCGGGATGTACAGCGCCTCTCACGTTTATTTTGTTTACGCTTTTTGAAATTAAACTTTTTTAGCCGCGCTGAGACCTGAAATTGGACGTGGCAGGTGAAAACATTGAATATTTTTGTGTTAGTAGCTGTAGCGACATCTTTTGAGACAACGTCAAAGGACATCACCACAATTCGCCTAAAATATAGTACCTAATTTTACACACACCACAATTCTTAGTTTATTTTAATACATTACTTACACTCATTTAACTTTTTCGCTCCCCGTGCGCATTCCAATCTAATTATAACTTCCTTGATTTCGGCTGTTATGTTATGTTCCGTAATTGTCATAATATCAGATAAAGGTCTATTTATTATTATTTTTATTGTACAAAGTGTCCGTTAAAGTTAAATGAGTGTAACTAATGTATTAAAAT